>JABXWE010101938.1:0-56582 GCA_014611495.1 Limonius californicus
CACAAAAACTACGCGTGAAACAAAGGCTACGTGTATTAACTGTGGCGGGGACCACCCTGCGAATTACACCAAATGTCCGGTCTACCTCAAACGAGCAGAGTGGATTGATTCTAGGCGCGCAAAACAAAACCAACCACGGGCAGAGACGACAATAACGAGGCCAAATATAAATTGCACGAAAGATTTTCCAACCCCCAGGTGGAAGCAAGCAGCCTCCCCAAAAACCAACCCATGGAGACAGTCGCAATCAACAGGTAACGATAACATGGGAGCCATGAACAATCTAATTAAAGAAATGCAACTACTGGACTCATTTATTGACATCGACTTTATGCTAGAACAGGTAAAAATTCTTAATATACAATTGGCAGGGTGTACCACTATGTCAGAAAAATTCCACATATTTCACAAATTTGCTTTATCACTCGATAATGGGAATTAAACTAAAAATCGCAGAATGGAACGCATGCGGTCTCAGGACCAAAACGGGTGAATTAATTGAATTTTTGTCAAGAAATAAAATAGACATTATGGTGATTTGCGAGACTAAATTGACAACTAACATCAAAATGCACATAAGGGGTTACAAGTGCGTGAGAAAAGATAGGCTGCAAGCTGACGGAGGCGTAGCAATCTTAATTAACAGCGAAATTCCTTTCCTTGAAATTCCACCGCCAAGGGATCTAACTTTCGATGCAATACGGATCCGACTTAGCGACAACACAACCATCTATGGCTGCTACAACCGACCACTAAATAAATTAGGCCAACGAGACCTAAACGACTTATTTCATTCCGGAAACAAAGTTCTAGTAATTGGGAACCTAAACGGAAAACACACAACGTGGAGGTGTCATCAAAATAATAGAAACGGCAATGAAATTAACCGGTACGCAACCAATAACAATTGTGTAGTAATGCATCCCAATGAACCCACCCACTATCCACCTAACAACACGACACCAACAATCATAGATCTGGTTCTGAATAAAAATGTCCCGAAAATCTCAGCTATCCAAGTGCTACCGGAATTGAACTCGGATCACGTACCGCTAATTTTTACATTAGGATCAACAACAAAAACGGAAATCCGTAGAACTGTACTCGATTACAAAACTGCAAACTGGACTAAATTTAGAAAAGAGCTCGATCACAGAATTACAATAAACAACAGCATACGAAGCCCCCAACAGCTAGAGGAAGAAGTCGAAAAAATTACAACGGCTGTCAGCGCAGCTACCAGAAGTGCCATCAAATCAAAAAACTTTCATCCCGCGATGACAACCTACCCGCAGATATTTTGGATAAAATAAAAGAGAAGAACAGAACCCGCAGAAATTGGCAGCGCACTAGAGACCCGGCACTAAAAATAAGAATCAATAAATATACCAAAGAAATCAAAGAAGAAATCAACGCGCATAAAAACGCCATCTGGAAAAACAAACTAGAAAATGTCAAACCGGGAGACCGAACACTCTGGAAGTTGACTAAATCGCTTAAAAACAAATTCGAAACTGTATCGACTCTAACCTCTAATAACGTAACCGCCTTCGTAGACGTCGAAAAAGCAGAGATGCTAGGAAATCAGTTCGAAAATGTACACAAAATGAACCTGGCTTCCAAAACAAATCACCAGAGAAGAATAGAAGAAGATGTGAAACATTTCCTACAAAACAACGTAGCCGTAGAAGAGCAAGAACTCTTAAATCACCTCGCCACCCCTGTCGAAGTGAGAAAAGCCATACAGTACACAAACGCCAACAAAGCGCCAGGGCCTGATGGCATTCAAAATAAGATTCTCCATAACTTATCCAGAAAAGCGGTCGTGCAGCTAACCTACATAATTAACTCAATTTTTAAGTTTGCACATTTCCCCGAGGCTTGGAAAACCGCAAATATAGTGCCAATTCATAAAAGTGGGAAAAGTAAAACCGCACCGAGCAGCTATCGCCCAATCAGTTTGTTGAATACCATGGGGAAAATTACGGAAAAAATAATCCTCAGCAGACTGAAGAAGCACGAGAAGAAAAACAACATCGTGCTAGACTGCCAGTTTGGATTTAGAGAAAAGCATAATACAGTGCAGCAAGTTGCAAGAATTGCCAACGACACTATAAGAAACTTCAATTTAAATAAAGTAACCGCCCTTGTACTGCTGGATATAGAAAAGGCTTTCGACACCGTGTGGATCGAAGGCTTAACATATAAACTCATCAAACAAAAGTATCCTAAAGGACTGGTGAAACTTATATTCCACTACCTATCAAACAGAAAATTTGCGGTGACAATAAACCAAAGCAAGTCTACTGAGCGGTCGATAATGGCGGGGGTACCACAAGGGTCAATCCTAGGTCCGAAGCTCTTCATAGTATACTTAAATGATTTCCCACTACTGCAACATACAAACTCGGCCCTGTATGCAGATGACACTGCAATCTACGCACACTCGTGGTCGGCCGTCGTTGCACACAAACAACTGCAGATCCACGTAAACATAATTACTAAGTACTTTGAGGAATGGAAGTTAAAAATAAACGCTGGGAAGACGGAAGTGATCACAATGGCCCGGAAAACTACCAACACCAAAACCTTCCAACCCATTATCGTACAGAACGAAAAAGCAATCCAAAAATCAACCGTAAAATACCTAGGAGTGAAGTTGGACAGCAAACTTACCTTTAAAAATAATATCAAAGACCGAGTTGCTAAAGGACAAGCGATATTGAAAAGCTTATACGCCGTGATGTGCAAAGGAAGCCGCATGTCTCAAAAGAACAAGGAACTGCTATACCTAACAATAATACGACCTGCCATCACTTACGCCGCCCCAGTGTGGTGTAGCGCCGCAAAGACGAATCTAAAACCACTGCAAGTTTTTCAGAATAAATGCCTTCGGCTTATCCTTAACAAGGGAAGGTATGAGCGAATAGAAGACCTGCACGCCGAAACCGCAATAGATTATATTGACAACTACACAAAGGAAATGGCGCAAAAGTTTTATGTCAATCAAACGATACATACAGATCTTCTCAAAAACATAACAACTATCAGAGCACACAATGCACCTTTCCGAGTGAAGTACAAATTCACCTATCAGCAACTGCCTCTGTACGAGACACGGTAGTGACGGCTTCAGTACCAAAGGTTTATCACCGCCGGCGTTTCCTAAGGTAAACATCTTCTTCAGCAAGGTTTTTCGGACATTTTCCTTGCAATTCTGAGGTGCGACTTTGTGACAGTGAAGTGCACAATTAACCGCAACCGTAAAGACTAACTGCCCACAGGCAAAAGACTGTTCACACCGCATATGTAAATAAGTAAACCAAATGAAATATTCAAAGTAAGATAGCCTAGGCTAGAAACTTTATAATCACCCACAAATTAATAGTATGTATTTTACCTGTAAATATGTTTGTATATAGTAGCATAAATAAACTGTTTTGATTGATTGATTGATTGGTTCTCGTCCGATCACCGCAGTTAAGCAATGTCGGGCGCGGTCAGTACTTGGATGGGTGACCGCTTGGGAACACCGCGTGCCGTTGTCTCCTTTTTTTTAAATACTTTCGCTGCCCTTAAAGCGCCTTGGTTAAGCACGAATATTAACGCTTTCACAAAATAACATTATTTTGATTAATTCCAAATGGAATAGCAAATTGTATTTTTTTTAATTTTCGATTAATTTACCGAAAGAATATTTTACACGAAAACAGAATAGCATTTTAAGGGAAAACTAAATTACATTCTAAAGACGAGATGGCTGCAAATACTGAAGACAACGGCCATACCACATTGAAAGCACCGGTTATCTTCTTCAGAAAGGTTTTTCGGACATTTTCCTTGCAATTCTGAGGTGCGACTTTGTGACAGTGAAGTGCACAATTAACCGCAAATGTAAAGACTAACTGCCCACAGGCAAAAGACTGTTCACACCGCATATGTAAATAAGTAAACCAAATGAAATATTCAAAGTAAGATAGCCTAGGCTAGAAACTTTATAATCACCCACAAATTAATAGTATGTATTTTACCTGTAAATATGTTTGTATATAGTAGCATAAATAAACTGTTTTGATTGATTGATTGATTGGTTCTCGTCCGATCACCGAAGTTAAGCAATGTCGGGCGCGGTCAGTACTTGGATGGGTGACCGCTTGGGAACACCGCGTGCCGTTGTCTCCTTTTTTTAAATACTTTCGCTGCCCTTAAAGCGCCTTGGTTAAGCACGAATATTAACGCTTTCACAAAATAACATTATTTTGATTAATTCGAAATGGAATAGCAAATTGTATTTTTTTTTAATTTTCGATTAATTTACCGAAAGAATATTTTACACGAAAACAGAATAGCATTTTAAGGGAAAACTAAATTACATTCTAAAGACGAGATGGCTGCAAATACTGAAGACAACGGCCATACCACATTGAAAGCACCGGTTCTCGTCCAGTAGCCGTCCGGTTGTGAACCGAGGCGGATGCGTTTGTGCGAAAGTGATATTTCCAGTGAAGTATACTACCGGAAGTGTGTTGACAAACGTGCTACCACGCGCCAAGCTAGCGGTAAGCTAGTTGGTTATAGTTCCAATAATTTATTGCAAAGACGTTATCATTAACTATTAGTAGCGAAAACAGCCTAAACGATAAAAACGTGGAAAACACGTGTTCCGCTAACCTACAAACCAACAAAAGAACTTTGCAGCCCCTAGAAAATCCCGTTACCCCAGCAAAATATATTGTGCTCGACGGCGTTGCCGCATCAGGCGGCAACGATAACATGGAATTTCTTGTAAAAAACCGGAGAGCAGTTCCAATTCCAACGAAAAACAGATTCCAACCCCTTGCTGACATAAGCGAGGACAAACCGGAAGAGGAAGAGAGCATGGAAACTGAACAGTACAAGGAAGTGGAAAATTCACAGCCAAACCAAAAACAGCAGCAAGAACGGGAACCTGCAGGTAACAAAACTTTAGGTAACAATAGAAAACAAAATACTAGAGTCAACATAAACCCCACCGAGAAGCGACCGCCACCAATTGTACTACATATGACAACAAACAATCATAAAAAATTCACCGAATTTATAAGTGCTAGTACTGAGGGAAAATTCCATATAATTTACGGGAAAGATAGGATTAGCGTGTACCCCCACACGGACCAAGGTCATAAAAACTTAATTAAAAACATGAAGCCTTCAATAGAGTACCACACGTACACCACCAAAGAAGAACGCACCCGCACATTCGTGCTTAAGGGCTTAAACGATGACGTCACCGCCGACGACGTAATGCAAGAACTCGCTGAAAAGCACGCCATTAATGCAATACGCGGAAATAAAATGAGCAAAACCAGAAGACACCTAGTACTGCTTACTTTTTCCCAAGAAGTGACGGTAGAATTGCTCAAAGAAAAAGTGAAATATTTAAATTATACCAAAGTAACTTGGGAGCGATACATTAATAAAAAAGGGATTTCACAATGCCATCGGTGTCAAGAATGGGGGCACGCCACTCTGAACTGCACCGTAGATCCCAGGTGCTTGAAGTGCAGTATGGACCACCTCACCAGAGATTGCAAAATGGAAGCGAAAGGCACACCGAAGTGTGCTAATTGCGGCCAAAACCATACCGCGAATTCCACGGAATGCCCAGTCTACAAGGCTAAAATGAGCAGACTGGCGCTCACCCAAAACAGGAAAACCCCCCACGTTCCAGCTACAATGAGAGGTTTAGCACCCGCTATTCAGTGCAGAAGAAGCTTTCCGGCTTTACCACCCGGGGCAAACAACTGGCACAGGACCTCAAACAACAACAGTGAAAGTGCAAGTGTAAGTAATAACGCAGGTGGGGAAAGCGAAAGTTTTAGTGTATTGGTAAGCGAACTACAAACATTAGACAAATATATAAACATTAACAAAATGATTAATCTAGTAAAATCTTTAAATGCCCAACTAGCAAACTGCAAGAGCGAAAGCCAAAAATTTGAAACGTTTTACAATTTTTACAAATCCCTTGATGGATAAGTCTCTTGCAATTTGTAGTTGGAACGCTAATAGTGTAGTAAATAAGAAGAATGAACTTGCGGAGTTTCTGATTAGAACAGATATTCCCATTTGCCTACTCAATGAAACCTAAATTGGACCAGAAACTAAAATTCTCAGTCCGAGGCTATAGAATCTTGCGAAGAGATAAGAGTAGAGCAGAGGGGGGTGTCGCTGTTCTGATAAGAAATGACGTGCCCTATGAAGAAATTGTAATTCATAATTCAAATTTGGACCATATATGTATAAGAACACAAGATAACACACACATAATTGCATGCTACAATAAACCAACGTACAAAATTACACAAAACGATATACACACATTGTTAAACGTCGCACCAAAAACAATAATCGTAGGAGACCTAAATTCCAGGCACACTTCCTGGAATTGCCACAGGAACAACGCGAATGGAAATACATTGCACACTTACACACTAAATAACAACGTAGTAATACAGTTTCCGGACCGACCTACACACTATCCACCGAACAACGGGACTCCAACGACGATTGACATTTTAATTAATAAAAATGTCGCAAACATAAGCACCGTAGAGGCGCTAGATGAGTTAAGTTCAGACCATAACCCAATCGTCTTTAACTTAAGAGGTTCTCGGGTCAACGTACTCCCCAGAAAGGTACTTGATTACAAAAACACAGATTGGAAACAGTTTAAGATATCGCTTGACAGACACGTTCAAATAACAAACGAAATACATAACCCGGAAACACTAGAAACGCAGGTAAACAAACTGACCACGGCAATACAAAAAACCATAAGCAGTACAATAAAAATTAAAACAATCAAACCGGTAACAACAGAACTGCCCAACGAAATTACAGACCTGATAAAATCTAGAAACAAGTGCAGGAAGAAATGGCAAAGTACCGGACAGCAACAATATAAAATTGCAATGACAGATCTAACGAAACAAATAAGGCAGCAAATATGGGCACACAAAAATAACGCTTGGGAGCAGAAATTAGAAAAATTAACCGTTTCGGACAACACACTGTGGAAAATGACAAAATTACTTAAAAACAAGTTTGAACCAGTATCGACACTAAAGCATCAAAATCACACCGCTCTGACTGACACGGAAAAAGCGGAAATGCTGGCGGAGCAGTTCGAACAAGTACACCAAATACACACCCGCCACAACACCGCGGAACAAACACAGATAATTAACACAGCATACAATTACCTGGCCAACGCATCTATCGAACCACAAGAATACGCCGACATGCTTACAAATCCCACGGAAGTAGATAAAATTATTAAAACATTCGGTTCCTTCAAAGCAGCTGGACACGATCAAATACAAAACGTCGTACTCAAACATCTAACTAGGAAAGCAAAGGTACAAATTAGTTACATTATCAACGCCATAATCAAACTACAACACTTCCCCGCAAGCTGGAAATGCGCAAAAATTATACCAATTTATAAAACAGGTAAACCACATGCTAACCCTAGCAGTTACAGGCCAATTAGTCTATTAAATACTTTAAGTAAAGTAACGGAAAGAGTTTTGCACAAAAGACTCAAAAAACACATAAAACAACACCAACTCATTAGCAACAGACAATTTGGATTTCGGGAAAACCACAACACTACCCAGCAGGTCGTGAGAATTGCCAACGATATTAGCGTCAATTTTAATAAACACAATGTCACGGCTATGACACTACTGGATATCCAAAAAGCATTCGATAAAGTATGGATAGAAGGGTTACTCTACAAATTAATACACCAACAATTTCCCACAATACTAATAAAGCTCATGCACAGTTATTTGACCGATAGGACATTTTATGTTAAAATTAACAACGAGAATTCAGCAACAAAACCGATAAGAGCGGGGGTTCCCCAGGGATCCATCTTGGGACCAACCTTATTTTTACTGTTCATAAACGACCTGCCAACACAAATCAACACCAATACAGCATTGTTCGCAGATGATACAGCAATATACACACATTCATTCAGCGCCATCACAGCACACAAGAAAATACAAATACATATGCAAATCCTGGAAAAATACTACGCACAATGGAAAATCCAAATCAACGCAGAAAAAACGGAAACGATCACGTTCACAAGAAAACATAGAAACACTAAGATCTTCCAATTACCAACCGTCTACGGCCAAACGATTAAACCTCAAAAGGTAGTCAAGTACCTGGGAGTACACTTGGATAGCAAACTCACATACAAAACCCACATAACCAAAGCAATAAGCAGGGCAGCAGGAACACTAAAGCTATTGTACCCACTAATGGCCAAAAGCAGCAAATTAAATGCAAACAACAAGAAAATAATTTATAAAGTAATAATAAGACCGATACTCACCTACGCAGCTCCAGTATGGTGTTCCGCCGCAAAAACTAACATAAAACCTTTAAAAGTCTATCAAAATAAGTGTCTGAGGTTAATACTAAGTAAGGACAGGTACACCGAAATAGAAACACTGCACCAACTAGCAAACCTTCAGCCCATCGATGAATACATAATGGAACAATCACAAAAATTTTACACAACACAAACAAAACAGACCCACACCAACCCATTGATACAGAGCATCACCAACATACGCGAGCACAACATGCCATTTAAAATTAAACATAAAATACCTTATCAAATGTTACCAATCTTTCGAACCATAAACTGATCCTGCAAAGGAAACTGCCAGAGGCAACCGTTCACGAACAGGTTTTTGCAAACTTTTCCTGTAAATACAACACCATGTATAACTATTTTACCTAACATGAAACCAGGCATGTGTAATGTCTTCAAGCACACATACATGCCGAACTCTATAATCGGTGTTGAATACAAACTAATGTTAATTATATATCGTAGATAAGCTAATTAATTAGCAGGAGCTACCAAACCTAGCACCATATATGAATGTATATGCAACCCTGTATATAGTTTTACAAATGTAAATAAACTTGTTATTGATTGATTGATTGGTTCTCGTCCGATCACCGAAGTTAAGCAATGTCGGGCGCGGTCAGTACTTGGATGGGTGACCGCTTGGGAACACCGCGTGCCATTGTCTCCTTTTTTTTAAATACTTTCGCTGCCCTTAAGGTTCCTTAGTTTAGCAGGAATACTAACGCTTTCACAAAATTGCGTTATTTTGATTAACCCGAGATGACAGAGCAAACGGTATTTTTAAAAATTTTCGTTTATTTTAGCGAAAGAATATTTTATACGAAAACAAAATAGCATTTTAAGGGAAACATTAAATTACATTCTAAAGACGAGATGGCTGCAAATACTGAAGACAACGGCCATACCACATTGAAAGCACCGGTTCTCGTCCGATCACCGAAGTTAAGCAATGTCGGGCGCGGTCAGTACTTGGATGGGTGACCGCTTGGGAACACCGCGTGCCGTTGTCTCCTTTTTTTTAAATACTTTCGCTGCCCTTAAAGTTCCTTAGTTTAGCAGGAATACTAACGCTTTCACAAAATTGCGTTATTTTGATTAACCCGAGATGACAGAGCAAACTGTATTTTTAAAAATTTTCGTTTATTTTAGCGAAAGAATATTTTATACGAAAACAAAATAGCATTTTAAGGGAAACATTAAATTACATTCTAAAGACGAGATGGCTGCAAATACTGAAGACAACGGCCATACCACATTGAAAGCACCGGTTCTCGTCCAGTTTCCGTGCGGCAGCCCACCGGGACGGAAGTGTTTAATATTATCAATACTAAACAAATCATCGGTGATTTACCGGTAGTAAGAAATCGTGCACGGCGTGCTCTGCACGTTCGCGTAGTTTTTCGTTGATATAGTTTATAATAGTTTTAGTGTGTAAATAATAATTAGTGTTAACGATAAGATAATTAATCGTAAGTGACCCGCGGGGTAGATAAATGCGAACTAAAAGTGCCCAACCCTCGACTAAACGAACTGTTATTAGCCGCGTTTTAACGAACCATACGTTCAAATCAGGATTCTGCAAGAATAAAAATTCGAAATCTAACAACAGTTCAAAAGCAACAGAAGAACGCTTGGGAAATTTCCACCCAACGGCGAATGTAAGAGTTTCAACGCCAACAACCAGTGAATACGTCACAACCGGCGGAACAATGGACCCCGAACTACCTGGTAATGCCGACCTAACCCCGACCGCGTCTTGTGACGTAGCTCAAAGCTTTACAATGGTACGTAGAAAACGTAGCAGGAAACCAGATGGTCCTACCGAGGCAGGAAGGAAAATACCAAGACCTACAGCGAGCAACCAACATCTGGTAGCAGTCAGCAACCGTACAGCCCGTTGGCAAAGGAGCCCGAAGAGGAACAGGAGGCCATGAGTGAAGAGGAGGGCCCCCAAACTGCTATACCGCAAAACAAAAGGACAACAAAATCTGCAGCTCCACCCCCAATTGTATTGTACGGTAAGGCTAGCAATAATACAAAACTTATCAAATATATCGAGGCTAATGTTAAAAAAGGCTTCAAAATAAAATACACCGTCGATAACACTAACATCTATGTCACCGACACAAGGGAATGGGAGCATTTAAAAACAATGCTCAACAAAGAAAGACAGCAATTTCATAAATTCACACATAAAAAAGATAAAACGCATGCCTTCGTTTTGAGAGGTCTCGACCACTCACCAGAGCCGGAAACAATAGAGTCTGAATTAAAAAATATTCATTCCATAGAAGTCCTTAAATGCTACCGAATGAATAAAACTCGTAGGCCCGCGTACTTAATAGTGACCACGAATCACGTCACTATTAAAGCTATATCTCAGGTGAAAGCGTTAGAGTACACCTTGATTTCCTGGGAAAAATATTACAATAACAAAAAAATGATTCAGTGCCACAAGTGCCAAGGCTGGGGACACGCCACGTCCAATTGCTACGCCGCCCCCAGATGCCTGAAATGTGCAGCAGCACACCACACCTCCGTCTGTAAAAAAAACGAATCGAGAAACCCCTGCTACTTGTGCAAATTGCTTAGGACCTCACCCAGCTAACAGCACGGAATGTCCAGTTTATAAAAAAAATTGAGGCCATGGAAAATCAAAGAATCCCGACACAAACGAAACAACAAAGGGTACCGACGCGCTCGGACTTCCCGGAACTAAGATTAAGAGCAGCCCGGCCACCAACGGCGAACCCGTGGACACCAACAGACCCAACACAAGCACAACCACAACAATCAAGATGTCAATACCAAGAAAGTGCGACAGTGCAAAATAGTGGTGAAAAGTTAAGTGAGTTTAGCGAATTAGCTAAAGAGCTAAATGTGCTAAACCAAACGATTAACGTAGGTGCGATGTTAGCGGCAGTCAAAGACTTAAACAAACAATTAAAATCTTGTAATAGCGCATTCAGAAAGCGAGCGCTCTACCAATGATGATGAATAGCGCATTAGAACGCTTTACAGTTTTTAATAACTTTACTTTGAATTTAAACAGTTATGGTTTATAAACTGAAAATAGGTTCGTGGAACGCAAACGGCATAAAACATAACATCATAGAACTAACACAGTTTATTACTAAACATAAAGTAGATATAATATTACTAAATGAAACAAAACTTAATGAATGCGACAAATTAAAAATTAAAAATTACCGCACTATCAGAGCAGACCGCGACCAACAGGGCGGCTGTGTAGCTGCACTAATAAAGCACGACATTCCACATCACACAATCACTCTAAACAACACCACAATAGAAACAATAGCGATTAGATTATTAGATAATACACACATAATAGCTGCATACAATAGACTCCTAAATCAATTCACACACATCGAACTGCAAAACCTCCTGACCACAGCAAAGAAAGTCATAGTGGTAGGTGATCTGAATGCAAGGCACACCAACTGGAACTGTAGAAGAAACAACAGGAACGGAAACACATTGAATGACTACATCACTAATAACAATGTAGCATTAATGTACCCCAACACCCACACACATTATCCGTACAACAACACAACACCATCCACAATAGATATAATTATAAACAAGAATGTAATCAACATAACAGAACCACAATCCATACCGGAACTGGCCACAGATCACAACCCAATTTTATTTACACTCGAAAACCAAGCCGTCCAAAATCAAAACAAAACACTAACTTCCTTCAGAAACACGGTGTGGGCAGATTTCAAGAAGACGCTCGATCAGCGAATTACCCTGACCCCAAACATAACAACCACACACAAACTTAACGAAGAAGTAGTGAAACTAACAACAGCCATAACTACAACAAAAGCAAAACACACACAAATAATAAAGGTCAATCAAAATAAAGATAAACTGCCAGACCAGATTTTACAATTAATCTCGCATAGAAACCAGTTAAGAAAATCATGGCAACGCACGGCCAACCAATTAATCAAACAAGAAATGACACGTACAAGCAAACAAATAAAACAGGCAATCACACTACACAAAAATAACAAATGGACCACATTGCTTCAATCTCTAAGTCCTACAGACAATTCCCTATGGAAGTTAACAAAAGCACTAAAAAATCACCAAACTCAATCCCAGCAATAGAAATTAACAACAGAATAGCATTCACCGACAGGGATAAAGCCGACGCCCTGGCAGACGCTTTCGAGAAAGTCCATGAATTAGACGGTCATAACAGCCAAGAACAAACAGAAATTTTGGAAACCGCCGAAAACTTTTTATCAAATAGCCATAATCCTAACATTAACTCCTTATCAAAAATCATCACCTCCCCTAGGGAAATCTTAAACATCATCAAATATCTACCCAAACAGAAAGCACCTGGGCCCGACAGCATCGAAAACATCATACTGAAAAATTTAACGAAAAAAGCTTTAGTACAGCTGACGTACATAATCAATGCAACGTTTAAACTATGTCATTTCCCAGATGCGTGGAAAATAGCCGTTATAATACCAATCCCGCAACCAAACAAAAATCACAAGGACCCCTCTAATTACCGCCCCATAAGCCTATTAAACACCTTGTCGAAAGTAGCCGAAAAAGTAATCCTAAACAGGCTTAATAAAATAGACAAGAAACTCAAAATCACCGCAGACCACCAATTTGGTTTCAGACCGAAGCACAACACTGCACAGCAGGTAGCAAGAATAGTTAATGACAGTGCAATTAACTACAACAAAAACAACGTAACCGTAATGGCACTTCTAGATATCCAGAAAGCTTTCGACAAAGTTTGGTTGAAAGGCCTCGTATATAAACTGATGGAAATGAAACTGCCAGTTAACCTAATTAAACTTCTTTACTCATACCTAACCAACAGGCAATTTGCAGTAAAAGTAAACAACACAAAATCTTTAACTAAAATCATAAACGCCGGTGTACCGCAAGGCTCAGTATTAGGACCTAGATTATTCTCGCTCTTTATCAACGATCTGCCCCAATTTCCCAAAACAAAAATAGCTCTATATGCGGACGACACCGCGGTTTACGCTCACTCGTTCTCCGCGGTTGTCGCAAACGTACAAATACAAATCCACATGAACAAAATCACCCAATTCTACAATAAATGGAAAATAAAAATCAACCCGGATAAAACCGAGGAAATAATTTTTTCAAGAAAATTCACGAACAACAAAATATTTACACCCTTAAAAGTTAACAACCACAACATCACACCTACCGACAACGTCAAATATCTAGGTGTACACTTGGACTACAGATTGAATTTCATGCTGCGCATAAAAACACAGTCAGGAAAACTTACGGAGCTATGAAAAGCATATATCCAATGATGTGCAAAGACAGCACCAGCACAAAAAATAAAAAACTATTATACACCACGATTTTGAGGCCCATATTGACATATGCTGCTCAACAGACAGAAATAGAAACCATAAAGGACCACATATTCCGTATATCACAAAACTTCTGCAAGCATCAGTTGCACCACAACAAACTCACAAAAACCATAAACAACATCAGAGCGCACAACAGCCTTTTCATCATCAAACACAAATTACCATACCAAAATCTCCCAATTTTTCAGGAACCCCAACGAAATTAAATCAAATACGAACACAGCTCAACTCAAGAATATTCTTCTGTCAAACGATACAATTTGCCGAAGAATTAACGATATATCAGTAGATATTCAGTAACAGCTTGAATCTGAGTTCTTGGAAAATTATTTGCCGTACAACTTGATGAAGCAACAGACAGAAGTAACGATCCGATTTGATTTGTTATATCAGATTCTGCCAGGAAGCTGCAATAGTTGAAGACTTGCTATTTTGCAAGCCTATACAAGGAAGAGCAACTGCTGTCGAGTTGTTTAGAATTACAAATGATTCTATTGTACGCGCAAATTTGCAGTAGAAGGATTGTGTTGGAATTTGCACCGATGGAGCTCCAGCCATGTCTGGTAGATATAACAGTTCACAAGCACTTGTGAAGAAGGAATCTACAAGAGTAATCTGGACACACTGCATGATTCAATGGGAAGCTTTAGCATCAAAATCGCTAAGTCCTGGGCTAAATATTGTTTTGGTAGTAGTTATTAATGTAGTTCATTAGGGCAAGTCTAGGATGGATGGCCATAGAGGAGAGATGACCATGGCTTTTAATGTAGCCAGTAATAAAGAGATAGCGTGACCCTACCTAAAATACCATTTGTTTACAACGTGATTTGATCGTGGTAGAACTCAGATATTTGTATCTCAAGGTAAGTTATCAATAATTATATGTTTCGAGAAAGTCTATAATTTATAAATACTGAACAGTGAAAGCAAAGAAGAACTACAAATAATGATCGATGAGTTACAAGCAAAATCAAAGGAAATAGGACTAAAGGTAAATATTAGCAAAACAAAATATATGACGAATGATATCGAAACCAACAACAACACAAATCTCACGGTAGAAAACCAACAAATCGAAAAAGTAGATTCCTATATATACTTGTGTCAAAAACTTGAAATAACTGAGAACAATCTAAAAACGGACCTAAATAGAAGACTATCTTTAGCATGGGCTCGTTTCGGGAAACTACAGAAAATCTTTCATTCGAACTTATCTAACACAATGAAATCAAAAACTTTCGACCAACATATACTCCCCGTACTAACATACGGAACGGAAACATGGGCAATAAACAAGAACATAATTGAACGACTACAGATAACGCAGAGAGCAATGGAAAGGCGCATGCTCAACATCACCCTGGCTGACCGTATTCCAAACGTAGAAATTAGAAAACGATCACGAGTAACTGACGTAGTTTATCGACTATGCAAACAAAGATGGAGTTGGGCGGGTCACATCGCCAGGCTTCAAGATAACCGGTGGACCAAACGGATTATTGAATGGAGACCACGGCACCACAAAAGAAGTGTAGGACGTCCGCAAAGTAGATGGACGGATGATATCAAAAAATTCACAGGCTACGACTGGATGAGAAAGGCACAAAACAGATTGGAATGGAGAGAACTTGGAGAGGCTTACATCCGACGATGGATGGAATAGCTACATAGATAGATAGAATTCAAAAAGCGTAATTGTGTTTGTAAGTTCGTTTTTAGAGTTCCTGTTTATAGATTACCCTTATTGCGTTGTAATTAATAGGCTAACCTCACTTTTTGGCCGCAACTTCGTGTTTGTGAAAAATTGTATGTATGGCCATCTCTCCTATTTTTATAGGAGAGATGGCCCAAATCTTTACAAGAGAGATACTATTTAAGACGACTATTTGGTTTAAGGATGCTTTTTAACTTATAAAATACGATCAATTGTGACAGATGCCTAACAAATACGACAGAAAAAGGCTTAACAGGGGGCAATGGTCACAAAAAGACTTGCAAGGTGCAATTAATGCCATTAATACTCTGAATTGCTCTGTCAGACAAGCGTCAAAGGACTACGGAATTCCAAGAAAAACGTTAGAAAGAAGACTCAAACAAAACAACAGCATTGTTTGGAAAAGAACATGAAGAAAGAATTGTAAAAGTTAATAAAAAATATGCAAAGACGAGGTTTTCCACCCACCCACGACGATATTCGTCACATAGCATACAAGTTTGCCAATCAACTTAAAATCAAACATACGTTCAATAATGACACCGAACAAGCTGCATTGTTTGGTTGCAACTATTTTTGTCAAGACATCCAGACATTTCAGTGCGAAAATCGGAGAATCTTTCTATTGCGAGAGCTAAGAATAGTACTGAAATTCAAAATTACTTTGATTTGTTAAAATCGGTCCTTGAGGAAAATAACCTTTTTGGGTCTCCTATGAGTATTTTTAATATGGACGAATCCGGGTTGCATCTAAACACGCGTCCAGATAAAGTTCTTGCCGCAAAGGGATCTCGAGGTGTTAAAGTATTTTGTCGTCTGAAAAAGGAGAAACAATTTCTGTGTTGGCGTGTTGTAATGCCGAAGGGACCTTTCTTCCCCCGCGTGTATAATGAAAGGGAAAAGTAAAAAACGGGAGTGGGAAGATTATATGCCTCCAAGCGCCACGTTGTTTATGAACCAGAAATATGTTAATTCGGATACATTTTACACTTGGTTGCGTCAAGTGTTTGTACCCAGGAAACCTGCAGGGAAGACCTTATTCATATTCTCAATGGACATGCTTCCCACTCTGGAAGTGTAGAAATGCTAGAATATGCAGAGAGCAATGAGATAGTTATACTCTGCCTACGGAGTCACACGACTCATCATTTAGAGCCTCTGGACAGGGCAGTATTTAAGTCCCTCAAACAAACATTATACGAATCTTGTAGGCTGTGGACAAAAAACCACCCAGGCAGACGAATAACCCGCTATCTTCTGAGTCAGGGCTGGGGTAAATCCATGACACCTCAAAATGCCATTTCTAGTTTGAGGACTACGGGAATCTTCCCTCTTAACCCTGATGCCATTCCAGACTACGCTTTTACTGTTAGTAATCAGATTGCCAGAAATGCAAACGAGGAAAAAGATGAAAATGCAGAAAATGGAGACGGACAGGATGTGGGCATTGATCAAGATGAAGAAAACATAAATGTGAGCGAAGAAGTAAACCAAACAGCTGTACCTGTTAATGATGATCAGATGATTCAAGCAAGTCCTTCAGGAATCCTTTTAGCAGCAGAATTGGCTACTGAAGAAAATGTGGTCGAAGAGACTCCCACCAAATTCTTAGAACAAATTTTGCCGGTTCCTGAAATAGCAATAGAAACGGCAAAAAAAAACGTGCCAAAGCGGTTGCTTCAATATTAACATCATCAGAAAATATCGAGTTGTGTAAAAAAAGACTTTGAAGAAAACCGAGAAGAAAACCAAATCCTCGATTTCTAAACCTTTAAATATTGGAGAGAAAACCAAAAGTGAAAAACGAAAGGAAACACAAAACTGTGATAAAAAAACGCAAAAACGTTAATAAAAAAAAAAATGAAAATGAAACATCATCTTCGGAAGAAGTCCCTTATGACGACAGTAGTGATGGGGATTCTGTTGACGAGGACCTACCTAAGTATGTCTCATTTGCAACGAAAGGGGAAAATTTTAAACTTGATTTAGATGCGTTACCTCAGCAAAGGGATACTCCTGTGATTTCTGTTAATTGTTTTTGTGTTTTACTGATGTTTTGTTTACTAAGTAGTGTGTAGTAATTACTTAAATAGTGGGTGTAATCTAACATTTTAACATAGTAAAGGTCTAGAAAGAATTATTTTTTATATTTTTGTTGCACATTTTGTAAATATTTATGTATGGCCATCTCTCCTAATAGTACAAGAAGAGATGACCATAGGGGGACTTCTTTTAAGTTTCGGCATTTGTTCGAAACATGAAGAAATGAGTGACAAGCCAGCAAATATGTCAACTATAGCCCCTTCTGAAACCCCAGCCCGAATTTTATCAAATTATTCCTTAGATTTCCATAATTATAGCGAAAATAAAAAACTATGGCCATCTATCGTAGACTTACCCTATATAAAAACCAGACCTCTCTAATCACGGATTAATTATTAATTAACTTAATCTTCAACTTCAGGGAAATAACACAAATATATTTGATTTGAGTGGACGGGTCAACGCTTTTTGTAAGAGACTGCAGTTATGGAATAAATAATGAAAAGACAATTTCTTTGAGATGTTTCTCACAATGTGTGAATTTATCTAGAGTTAGCCGCCGGAAGAGCATCATAAAAAGTTGTTGCTAGAAACAGTGGAGGGTCATTTACAAAACTTGAGCACTACTTTCAGCAAATACTTTTTCGCCGAAGAAGACATTATATTGGGTGACTGGAATTGCGTAATAATCCAACTGATAGATCTTTCTTTAAGTAGCGCAGAAAAATCAAATTTCGCTAACTGAGAGGACACTGGGCCCTGTTTCATAAAACATGACCGGTGACAATTCGACAGATGATAATTTGACAATTTACAATACGACAATTTGTCAATTTATGTTTCATAAACCGTTTGAAAGTTGACAATATTACTTAAGTTTGATGGACATTTGTGTCAATTTGTCGTGACAAATTGACAATTTATTGTTTCAGAAAAGTATTTCTCTGATAGGCAAAAAGCAACAATATTGTAGTGATATTTCGACAACTTTTTGAATTTTCCCGACACTAATTCCAAAAAATCTTGACATACATACAAAATTGTCCACTTGTCGCTTTACAATTTGACATATGAAATCTTACATGTCAGTAATTTTTTAAGTATAAGCCTCATTTATCTATTAAGTATTTAAAGTGGGGAAACAAGTGCATACAAATTAAGAAAAACTAAATATGGAGATAAACATTTTGGAATCAAGTAGTAGTAATAGTAGCAGCAGTGACGATGCCTATGAAGATGAAATTCCAAGACGGCGAGTATTTGCTGCAAGAATTAACTTTGATATTGGCTTAATCGACAACGCCGTCTTTAAAGAAAAGTTCCGTGTTAGCAAAGTGACGGCAGAGTATATCCTAAACAGAATTGGAGGAGACTTGCGGCATCTCACTGCACGAAATAAAGCACTAGACCCTCAACAGCAACTTTTAAGTGCTCTTCATTGGTTGGGCAGCGGGTGTCAATATCATGTTTGTAGTGATGCACATGGTATTTCAAAAGCAACCATGCACTGTTGCGTAAAAAAGGTTTGCACATTACTAGTACAAACTCCGTTAGGGGAAGAAGTTCGTTGGCCCACTGCCAATATTCAAACAATACCCCAGCGTTTCATGACGGTTGCAAAATTTCCAAGAGTTGCAGGAATTGTCGACGGTGCATTAATACCAATGGATGCTCCTCATGAAAATGAAATTTCTTATGTTGACAGAAACGGGAATCATTCCATAAACGCAATGTTTGTTTGCGGACCGAATTTAGAATTTTTTTATGCTAGTGCTCGCTGGCCAGGCTCTGTGCATGATGCGCGTGTTTTGAGAAATAGTTCCCTAGCTGCGCAATGGAATAATGGATGGAGACCATTTCAAAATGCAGTCATACTGGGTGATAGTGGATATGGATTGCAAGAATGGCTTATGACACCAGTGATTCCTCATGTAATTCCACGAACACCTATGTTAGCAAGATTTTTAAGGTCATTTAAATCTACAAGACGAATGATTGAAAATGCAATAGGAATACTGAAAGAGAAGTTTCCATGTTTGAATTATTTACGAGTGCAACCACTGATTGCTTGCAAAATCATTTTATCATGCGTTATTCTGCATAATGCTGAAAAGCGTCTGGGATCAAACAATTATGAGCCCTATAACATCAACGGTAAGTAAAACTATTGCATCAAAACAGAACCCATTTATGCATTTACCCATTTATTTCAGATAATGAAGAGGACAATGATATAAACATTGACGAGAATATTATTAATGGCTGTCATCCACCACAGGAAGCCACTATAAATGTTTTGCCGCAATAAATAAATCATTTTGATTGAGTTTAACTTTCTAAATATTAAAGTTACTACATATTAAACTATTAACAATAAAAGCATTTATAACTAAATACTACTGAAATTCATTATTCGAAAATTCTATAATTTCATATAATGAGGTAGTTGATTCGTACAAGTTTCTTGTAAATTCTGAATGTGGCAAGTTTAATTCCTTCTCCAACTTATAAAGTTCCAAATCAAGTTTGTAACGTTGTCTTTGCTATTTGTATTTTTTCGTCGGCAAGTTTTATTTCTTTCATAATTAATTGTTGTTTCAATGGCATTGACTTTTGTAGGTTTTTGTTTTGTTTTTTGCTTTTTTTTTTCGTTTGGTTTAGGTATTTCCCTTTCTAAATTACTATTGTCTTTATCGTTAACAATATTCTCATTAATGGAGACTTCATTACTTATTTCGTGTATTTCGTCACTGTCTTTTCCCGAAGGTTCAGGTATTTCCAAACCATCTAACATAGGTGCCTCCTTTCCCAGAATATCAAATATAAGTTTATCTCCATCATCATATTTAAATTTTTTCCCGCCCGGTGGCCTAGTTTTTCGTCGGTTGTCTCTTTTTCCTATAGAAAAATATAATAAAGGACATTATAATTTCCATTTTACAAAGTACGTATTAAATACTTAACCATTGCCCTCTTTCTCCAATTTTGCCACGTTGTGTCTCTAACATAATTCCAATCTCTTTCCTTACTTATTATTCCCATTGAAATACTTTGTTCAGTAATTTCTTTCCATTTGTTTGCTTTATCTTCATGTGTTAACGTATTGGAAAATTTTCCAAATAATATTTCTTTATTTTGTTGCACCAATGTTAATAAAGTGATTTTATTATTAAGTGAATTGGACTCCATATTGAACATTAACGCGTTGCGATAATAAAACTTGTCTGACCCTGACAGTTAACAAGTGACAATTTACTAATGAAATTTATACACAGCAAGGACTGATTTTTGTTTGACAAATTTACATATTTTTTTTCCGTATACATGTCATAGGAAAAAAAATTTAATTTACACAAACCTGTCGTGACAAGGTGACAAATACCGACGCCGGTAGCTCGAATAGGTTGGCCGTATGCCTTTCATGCAGCTGTCCTGGGTTCGAATCCGGACGCCGAGGTCGGTGGTTTTTTTTTCTGAGCGATAAAAAACGCTAAAACGGCCCTTCTTCTCGGATAGGAAGTAAAATCATAGGCCCCGTGTCCAAGTGTTGTTGGGCACGTCAAAGGAACCCTCAAACAGGCTAAATTTCCAGGTGTGGTAGGATCGCTCCCAGGCGTCGGTGGTTAGCCATAGTAGCAGAAATAGGCCGACGTTAAATAAAACAAACAAACAAACAACAACAAGGTGACAAATTGTCAACTTGTCCACATGTCATATTTTATGAAACAGGGCCCTCTGGTGGGTGAATTCTTAACATAACCATTTAGTTAATTTAAGTAAGATAAAAATTGCTGGTTAGGCTTTTAGACCAGTTGTAATGTAACATCACAATAAAAAAGATTATTTTTATTTTGTGTAAATACAGAGAGAAGTTTTCGTAGATAAAATTATAAACATAAATCAACCGAAATTATTTTAATAAAGGAAAGAGATTAAACAAAATAATACGTAATTAAACGAAAACTAAGAAATGTTAAGACGATAGTTACAAAAATTGAAGATCAATATAGCAATATAAATTTATGATATTAGTTTTTCTTAAACTTTAATTAAATTGACAATTTTATTTTTATCTTCCAAACTAAAGTCCTGGTTTCCATTGGACGGACTATTAATCGATGTGGAAAGTGTGGGGTAGGTGTTTTCAATGAGAAAGTGTTAATGGGTTTTGGTAACAAATACTCTGCCATACCACATATAAGTCTTACATGACCAGATACCTAGTATTTAAAACAGTTTTGTGTTTTTGTAATAAAACTTAAGGTAGTCTTTAATAGCTGCACCAGCACCAGTTACTTCTAGCATATCTGTTTGGGCGAACTGCTCCATAGTTTGTATATTACTTTCCTTAATTTTACTTAGAGAAACCATAATATTGAATTCGCACATTTTCATACAGTATATGGGAAATGAGTACTTTAAGCCTTTCTGTAGTTAACCTAAAGGTCGTCAACCGGGTCCAATCCTTGAAGATTTATTAGAGAGGCATCTCCGGGGCGATAAAAATGATTTTGATTCACTCCGTGATGTTTCGCCGGGAACGCCGCCTCGTATTTTTTTGTTTAAGAGCTTGTCTTCCAATTACATCACTCAATTTTAACAACTGTCGAAAAGGTCACATAAATAATTAGGCTTGGTATAACAATAATAATTAAAAATAGTCACCTACCTATTGGCAATTTAATTTTTTCAGTGTCCTTCATGATAATGTTGTTTTTCATGACAAAACGTTCCAACGCATCAATATTGCTGAGCTAGGTATTTTAGGGAATCACATGAGATGAGAGAAAGGCATGTACAGTTATAGGATCGTTCGAGGTAGCAAATGAATGTGTGAACATAAAATAAATATATCTTATCAATTATCCCACACTAGATATTCATTGAAAACCTATGTTGCTAATTTGACACTGCGATTTCGTGTGGATTCTCCAAATCCCAAGAGTGGCTGCTCTTTCTGTTCATTAATCCATTCTTTGCAAATGTTGCCTCATCCGTGAATAAAATTCTATTACGTAGGTTTTGATTTTGAATGATCCAGCGGCAAAATTCCATACGACTAGCGAAATCTGTAGGTAAGAGGGCTGAAGATGCTGGATATGAAATGGATATAAACAATGACGTTTTAATGTTCTCCAAATTCACATTCGTGGTACATTAACTTGTGCACATACACGGCGAACAGAGGTGTTGGGATTATTATCAATTTCTCGCAGTATGTTGTCCTCATTGTGCAGTATTTGATGTATTGGACGCTCAGTCGACGGTTTCGGGAAAGTTCCGCGTTCACGTAGGCGGTTGTGCACTCGTTGGAAAACTCTTCGGTTTGGTAGTCAATTTTGAAATCTCAACCCATATTCTCGAGCAGCTGCCACTGAGTTTCCATCACAAAAATCGTACATGTATTGGATATCGGCGTACTCTCGCGTTGTAAAAGTTAACATTATCAACACTGTTAATAAGCGCAAGCAGAGATATCAACTTTAAGGTGCTTTACTGTTTGACATACAAGTAAATAATATCATTTCCATAGTAACTTAAACAGTTTGTATCAAATGCCACTTAATATCATTTATTGTTTCGGTTGCTTTAGTATTTAATTAAAACAGGCCATAACTTCTTTAATAGTCGATTTAGAGAAAATGACCACTCTTTAGTTTGAACTTCTTTTCACCTCTTCTATACGTAGGTGAAGTAGTGACCTCGCGTCATGGGACAATTTTTGAATGAACGGTTTGAAGATCGTGTAATTGGTAGAAGAGAACAGCACCCCTCGCCCCCAATCATTGCTCACTGGTCCATTCGTTTTTGATGTGGTACAAACACAATGGTGCCTCTGCGCACTTTGCGTTACTTGTAAGACAATTTTGGAATCAATGGTTTGAAGGATGTGCAATTGATAGAGGAGAACGGCACCCCTGGCCCCTAAGATCTTCGGACTTAATTTGTTTAGATTACTATTTGTGGGGCCATACGAAAAATATGGTATATCAAACACCATTAGAGATTGTTGAAAATCTTAGGAGACGCATTTTTGAGGTAGCAGAACTAATTCGGTATAACAATCATATGTTACATAGAGCAATCAGATCTCTCTTAAGAAGAGCCAGAATGTGTCTCGAGAGCAATGGTTGGTGGCATTTATCTTTATAGTGAATTTAAACTAAAATAAATATTGGCTTTTCTGAAATTGTAATTATTTAATAAATAATAATTTAACACTCTGTATTTTGAAAATGGTTTACTTTAGGGCATAACTTTATTAGAATTTTTAACTATATTTGGTTTGAACATTACGTACCCCAAGTAGTGACCTCACGTTGTGGGACACCCTGTATTTTGAATACTTTGAATATTTGTGTATATCTAAATTTATTTAATGGAAGCTGGTTATTGTTACTCGATATTCTCCTTCAACAGTTAAAATTGGCATCATCCAAATAACTGTTTTAAAATATAAAAAATAAATTTATTCGTAACTCTGCTAGTTTTAACAAATGGTAAATAAAAATTATAGCAAAATATTAAAAAAACGTACGAAGATTTTAAGTATTAAAGAAAGGGCTAGTAAATATGGTGGTAAAATATATTAATAATTACATTTTCTTACAACTATTTATTTAGAGTAGTATATTTGTACATATAAGTACTAAATTGTATCTGACTTCTGTGAGTGTAAATTATGAACTGCACTTCTATATGTTTACACAATCACATAAACTGTACAATATAGTTTTTCCAGGTAAAGTATAACAGGCATACCAAGACAATCATCAAGACAACCTGTATAACAACAGCCAAGGCAGTGAAAAATTTTTGGTCCCATGTAAGTTATCAGTATTAGTCTCTATAAATATTTTCAATGTGCGTTTCTGCACTATTACATAAGAACATTATACTGTAACGGTCTCTATACAGTATAGGTTTAATTTGGAATTTAAACTTAGTTACCGCGCAGTTCAACCATCAGTAACACTAAACTGTAATGGTTTCATTCTCTCCTGAGTGAGTAAGCATATGGCGTTCTAAATTTCTTTTCTGTGCACATGCAAAACTACATTTACTACACTTGAATGGTTTCTCTCTAGCATGAACCATCATATGTCGACTCAGATGTTGCTTTGTTGTACTAGCATAAGTACTCATACCGCAGTTAAATGGTTTCTCTCCAATGTGGGTTTTCATATGTTGTTTTAAATAATGCTTTTCTATACCTGCATACTTACACAAACTACACTTGAATGCTTTTCCTCCGGTGTGAGTCATTATATGTAGTTTTAAATGATGCTTTTGTATAGCTGCATAATTACACATACTGCATTTGAATGGTTTCTCTCCAGTGTTAGTCATTATATGTCGTTTTAAATGTTGGTTTTCGTTAAAAGCATAACTGCACAAATTGCACTTGAATGTGGATTTTCATATGTAGTTTTAAATTATGCTCTTCTATACCTGCATAATTACACATACTGCACTTGAATGGTTTCTCGCCAAGGTGAGTTTTCAGATGACGTTCTAAATATCTCTTTTGTGTACTTGTATAACTACAAATATTACATTTAAATGGTTTATGTCCAGTGTGATTTCTCATGTGTAGTTTTAACAAATATTTCTCTATACTTGCATAATTACACAAACTACACTTGAATGGTTTCTCACCAATGTGGGTGTTTATATGTAGTTTTAAACGACTATTCTGTGTACTTTCATAACTACACATATTGCACTTGAACGGTTTTTCTCCAGTGTGAGTTCTTATATGCAGTTTTAATGAATATTTCTCTGTACTTGCATAACTACACATACTGCACGCGAATTTTTTCTCTCTACTGTGGGATTCTCGATTTTCTTTAGTATGGGTTGTTATGTGACGTTCTAAACTTCTCTTACGTACACATGTATAACTGCAACGGTTACATTTAAAACGTTTTTCTGTGTTTCTTGCCTGATCATTGTGTTTGTAGGCAGCACCTATACATATATATATATCCAATTTCCCATTTAATACTTCTGGTTTGATTACGTTGCCGTCATAATTGAGATCGCATTCCACATCAGAAGTTTCTGATTTTATTTGTATCTGGTAACTAATATCTTCTTTTACTGTAATAAAGATGCATTCTCAGGAAATAGTTTCTGAATTACACAAATAATTACAGAATGATTAAAAATTTAATTTTTAATTGTTCTGAGAGTGATTCGTTACAAAGAGTAATAAATTTATTGCAATTTTAAGAAAGTAGTTTGCAGCGGTTATGTGGAAACAGTTTTTTACTTAATATCTATGTACTAACTATTGTTAGCAGTGGCACAAAAAGAAATAAATGAATAGTTTTTTATAATATTAGAACAAAACCAATACCAACTTACCATAAGCTTCTTCCTTGATTTTACTCTGATATAAAACATAAGATATGGATTCATCGTCTGTAACTTCAGGTTTAACATCTACACTCGAATTGAACATTAAATCCATTCTGGCTCATCAGATCTTGAAAGATTATTTATTTTCAATGTGCTTCTAATTTTATTATTAAATAAATAGATCAGTTAGTTGCCTTCGGCAGTAAAATTTAGAAACATGGTGAGCAACAGTTTGTAGATCATGAATCGGAATCTTGTTGAGCCCGCAACAAAGTTGACTAGATACAAATTAAATAAGATATTAAAATTTCATTACTCATTCATGAGTTAAAAGTAAAACAGATCAGTAGTACTTGTTTATAGGTTATGTACACGTTAGGCTATTACACCTACATTGGGGTCTACTTTTTTTTTTAGAACTACTTGTAATTTACTCCGCGCTTAGGCCGATGCACAGCATTGGGACGAATAGGTTGTAAATGATCTCCTAATATAAATTTGTTTCCAAATATTTACATTGGTTGGTCTAACGGTTAGACCAACCAATCTAAATATTCGGGATTCGGTTAGACTCTAACCGAATCCCACCACAAATATGTTTATTAAACTGAGCACTCTGTATGTTATTAAATTTGTGTACCTATATCTCCAATGCAAGAATGTAAAATTAATTAAAGAGCAGTCTAAAGGCTATCATTGGTGTGCTATTCAATTATTAATATAAAATATTGACCAAATCTGTGGCTAAGCGCCTATGTAACTAAACATTAATTAAATTAACGACAAAGTTTGTTGATGTTTGGTCTACAAAATTACGTAATCAACTTGTGTGGTGGCTATTTGCACATTTCTTACAAGTTTTTAATCTAATACGCTCTATATTATTCCGTAATTTAATATTCGATTAAATATAGTTTGGTTTGAAATGTGTACATTTCTTGATGTAGGTGTAATAACCTAAAGTGGACATAACCTGTAAACTAATAATGCAGACCTGTTTTGCCTGTAACCCGTCAACGAGCAATGAAATATTGATATTTTACTTAATTTCTAATTAAATACCGTTGTAGTGAGCTTACAGTAGAAAGTTTCCGCTTTATGATCTACAATCTGTTGCACACCGTGTTTTATGTTTACTTCAAAGGCAACTGACCTTCCGCTTATTTAGTACTTAATATAATTAAAAGCAAATTAGCAATAAATCCTAAATATTTGGTACATCTTTCAAGATTTGTTAAACCAGAATGGATTTCGTGCTCAATTCTAGTGTAGATGTTAAACCTGAAGTTACAGATGACATACCCACATCTTACGTTTTACATCGGTGTGAAATCAAGGAAGAACCTTATGGTAAGATGGTATTGTTTTTGTTCAATATTCCAACCATTTCTTTTCTGTCAGTGCTAATAAGAGTTAGTTTAAGACTATTACACAAACAATTTTCTTGAAATTTCTACAAATTAATACTACTCATTAATGTGACTTACTCATAAAACAATTACAAATTAAATTTCTAATTATTCTATAATTATTTGTGTAATTCAGTAATTATTTTTTAAGAATTCATTCGTATTACAGTAGAAGAAGATATTAGTTGCCAGATACAAATAAAATCAGAAGCTGCTGATTTGGAATGTGATGTTAATTACGATGACAACGCAATAAAACTAGAATTACTACATGGGGAAGTGGATATAAAAACAGAGAGCAATCAAGATTATCAGGTAAAAAACACAGAGAAACGTTTTAAGTGTAACATCTGTAGTTACATATGTGTACGCAAGACAAGTTTAGAACGCCATATAAAATCCCACACTGAAGAAAAGCCATTTAAATGTAATATCTGTAGCTATGCGAGTATAAGAAGACCTAACTTAGCATTACATATGAAAACCCACAGCGGAGAGAAGCAATTCACGTGTACTATGTGCAGTTATGCAAGTATACATAAGGGTCGTTTAAAACTACATATGAGAACTCACACTGGAGAAAAACCGTTCCAGTGCAATATTTGTAATTATGCAAGTACACAGAATAGTCGTTTGAAACTACATATGAATACTCACATAGGTGAGAAACCATTCAAGTGCAGTTTGTGTGATTATGCAAGTATAGAGAAATATTGTTTAAAACTACATATGAGAACGCACACTGGACTTAAACCTTTTAAGTGTAGTATATGTAGTTATGCAAGTACGCATAAACCAAATTTAGAACGGCACATGAAAATTCATACTGGAGAGAAAATGTTCAAGTGCAGTATGTGCAATTATGCGGGTATAGATGAACATCATTTGAAAATACATTTAATGACACACACTGGAGAGAAGCCATTTAAGTGCGGTGAATGTAGTTATGCAAGCACACAGAAGAGATATTTAGAACGTCACCTGAAAATCCACACTGGCGATAAACCATTCAAGTGCAGTGTGTGTAATTATGCAGGTATAGAAAAGCATAATTTAAAACTACACATGAAAATCCACACTGGAGAGAAACCATTCAAGTGTAGTTTGTGTAGCTATGCAGGTATAGAAAAATATCATTTGAAACTACATATGACGACGCACGCTAGTGATAAACCATTCAAGTGTAGCAAATGTAGTTTTGCAAGTGCACAGAAGAGATATGTGGAACGTCACATGAAAATCCACACTGGGGAGAAACCATTCAAGTGCACTATGTGTACTTATGCTTGTACAGAAAATCATCATCTAAAAAGACATATGATGACTCACACTAAAAAGAAACTATTCAAATGTAGTAACTGTAGTTTTTCATGTGCACAGAAGAAATATTTAGAACGCCATATGCATATCCACTCAGAAGAGAAACCATTACAGCTTAGTATAGATAATTATTCAGCTGAACAACAATCAAATTAAATTGCAAATGAAAATTTATACTGGAGAGTATTACAGTATAGTTTATTATAATTATTATTTATTAGAGTTATTTATGGAGACTAATACTGAACAAATCGGGTTTAAGTACATCTGTGGAAATACTTATGTGTTGCAAAACTAGCTTTTAGATTTTGAAAACTTACATGAAACAAAAACCATTTCCGTGCCTTTATTGTTGTTATACAGTTGTACTGACTGGCTTGATGAGGCTTAGGAAACATTACCTGAAAAAAACTGTTTCGGACTATTTATGTGGTTATGTAAGTGTACAGAACTGCAGTTTATAGTTTATATTCACACAAAGGGGATACAATTCAGGACTGTATATATATACAAATCTAGGTAGATACTTGCAAGAAAATTTAATTTGTAAAATTAGATGTATCTATATATTATAAAGATTATAATTAAATATGTTTTGATTATGTATTTTTATTTCGAATGTTTTTTGTTAAATAAACATTGCAATCTTTGGCATTTCAGACTGTATACACTTAATTATAGATGAATTGGCAACGTAACATTTCATCAATAATCTGTCTTTCAACTCTATATTATTAATAGTTCAGAAAGTTACAAAGTTGGATATTGTCCATAATAATTATCTCAAGAATTTGAGGTTGCTGGTGGTAAATAATTACTAGTATGAATTTCACTGTAGATGCCATTATTAATACATTAGCTAATAACTTTGCCTGTACATTCTGATAGGTCAAGTAATAATCCCTAAACAGGTTGATCTGAGAAACATAGGGAGAAACAAATATTTTTTTTATTTTTGAGTTGACACTACCAAAACACTGAGACGATGTTGCATGTAAACTTATGACCTATTTCAGTATGCTTACTGTTACAAAATGCCTATGAGTATTCTGTATAAACTGCCTGTTTATGTAACATAACATTGCGTACATTATTTGTAATATTTTAGTATAGTTCAACATTGTCAATGTATTCAAATATTACAAATTCGACAATGCGTAAACCTTTTAGAAACTCAAGTAAGTAGTTCAGCAGGCATATCTGCTGTTTGTAATTGTTTAACCTCTACTAAATTATCAATAATATCAATGTTGCGACACATAGAATTTACTGAAAGCTTTTATGTACTCTGACGACAGTTATACTGATTCAATTTGCTGTCAGTTCCAAAAGCAAGTAACTTTCTTAAATATAGGGTAAATGCGGATATTGTTGGCAGGTCCCCGATTATATTGGCACCTTTGTACAGTTTTTGTTTTAATCAGTGAATCATAGGCTTTTCTAACAAATGGTATATTTTTAAGTCTGACAACCTTGTATTACGGAATGCAAGCGATGCGCTATTGTAACTGTTTCAGTTTTGGATGAGTCAGAGCACTTTTGGCAAGGTGAGTTTTTATGAATTTCTTACGAATTCAGCTTCAGAACTAGTTCATAATTTTGCCAATTTCATTCAGAAACCCTTGGGGTTTCTTTTAATATTAGTATTATATACCATTAGTCAATAATAATTCCATTAAACACTTGGTATAGGATCCATAATTTTTATTATTTTAAGGCTGCTAATGATTGGATCACGAAACAGTGTTTTTCCAATGATTAACATGGGTGCCAATCAATGGTACATTCCTGTTTATGCAGAGAAGCAATTATTGAATCTTCTGTATTTTACCCTTATTTTCACCCAAGTCAACGAATATTGCTCAAACAAAAAAAAATGATATCTGAGCAGAAATCTCGTGTGCGTGTTGAAAGTGTAAAATTTGGCTGGAAAACTATGACATTGTTCATAATATCGCCGACGTTGTTTTCAAATCAATTTTGTTTTCCTTGTATGTGTTACGTTATTTCTTGTATGAAGGTAGCTAATGTTCCAGTATTTTTTCATCTAGATGTCAAAAGTGAAAGTGAGTCAAAGCTATGTGAAAAGGTACACCGAAGAGCAAATAAAAATTTCACTGGAAGAAATAGAAACCGATGCAGCAACCTTCGGCACTTCCAAAAAGTATGGCATACCAACGGCCACATTGCAGTTTTGACTAAGTTCCAAATTCAAAAAAGTACTGTCTGGAGCTAACACGGTTCTAACATCACACAAATTATTTTGGAAAACTGGATTGTCGAGAGTTCCCAAAAAGGGTTTCCCCAAAGGAAAAGCCATGTCATCTCTGCAGTTCAAAACTTTTTGAAGAATAGTCCTCGTGAAACCCCATTCGCAGGTGGCACCCCTGGTCAAAGTTGGTACGACGGCTACATGACAAAACATCCGAGATTGTCTAAAAGAACTTCAGAAGCTGATACAAAATCAAGCAGCAACGTATCCGAAGATAATATTCGTGCATGGTTTTCAAAAATCGAAGATTACCTGAGGGAGAAGGATTTTTTTGAGATACTGAATGATCCAAGCAGAGCTTTCAATGGTGACGAGTCATGTTTCTATTTATGTCCTAAATCTAACAAGGTAATCGCCAGCAAAGGTCAGAAAAACGTTTACGAAGTAGATCGAGGTGCAGCCAAACAAAACTTGACTGTAATGTTTTCTTTTCTTGCATCTGGTGATGTGACTCCTCCACTTATCATTTATCCGTACAAACATCTACCACAAGATATTCTCAGAGTGTTCCGGATGGGTGGGGAATCAGAATTTCGATAATCCGTGGATGAAGCTCATTGGGGATTTCGAATAATGGTTGGATGAAAGCTGAGCTTTTATCAGTGCATTGGCAATGTCTTCCGGAAATACTCAGTGAAGCAAAATGTGACACTTCCTGTGATACTACTTGTCGACGTCCACAAAACCCATTTAACGTACGAAATCAGCAAACTTTGTACCGATCTTCAAATAATACTGATGACTTTGTACCCAAAGTCGACACGCATCCTTTAGCCTGCAGATGTCTCCTGCTTCAAAACCCCAAAATCTTATCGGAAACAAGGAATTCAGGAATGGCCAAGAGAAAATCCTATGTTTGAGATGACCAAAAAGGATTTCGTTTCTATTTTGAAGAACGTCTTGCATCACCTGAAACCTGAGGTCGTCAAAAATGGATTCCGCGCAACACTGCGCAGACCATTCAGCCGACCTCCAACCCAGTACCAGGGGCGTACCTACCAGGATTTTGTAGACATTATTACTTTTATTTATCACATTAGAATCAAATATAGTTTTTATTTATTGTAACAGTTAAATATAATAAAACCTGTTAAATCCATTACAGTCTCTCTGCATGTTATTACGAACTTCTGGCTCTGAGTTAAACCCAGGCACCCGTCCCCACGAGCACAGATCTTTACATTACCTACTCTTAAGTTGTATCTTATGGAAAGTGTTCAGATTCAACATTTTTAAGACCAGAAGAAATTAATCAGAATATCACTGAATAATATAGAAGATACCTACACCTTTTGCCGACACTGGAGGTTCTCCATTATTTCCACACGTTCTAATAGAAAATGAAATTTCTGGATTATCTTTAACATTGGTACGTCCATTTAAAGGGAAGAGTAAAGTTGTGTTATACTTAATAAATAACTTTTTTACATCATTAAAATTATCAGTATTTAACAACTTAAGATTTCGTGCATTGTTATTGAAAAAGTTTGCCAAAATTTCTTCAGCTTTTGCATGTTGCTGTATTGCGTTATGAGGAAATTTAAAAAATCCGTCATCTTCATCGGATCCAGTGACATCTAAATTAGCTAATCTTGGCGATAAAACATCTTCGGGTAACTGAAGCGCAATCGCCTCCAATTCGATGAGTAACCATAGTTTGGCTTCTGCTTTTTTTGCATCTGTTGGTAGACAATCTAATTCAAATTTTGGGTGTATACAGCTTGCAATATCGAAATCTCGCTTCCACCATATAGTTTACAATTAAAAGTAACGTCAAATACGTTATTCGTTACCAAAAAAAAAAATAACGCGTTCCCGTTACTAGTTCTTTGTGTACACAAGTAACGCGTTCCCGTTACGCGTTTCTAAAAAAGTAACGCGTTACCTGAACGCCGTTACTTTTAACGCGTTACTTCCAATCACTGTGCACTACATATTATAGGACGTCTTTATCGTGCAAACTCTTATTGAAATGTATTGCTCTTCAAAAGTTAGCTGTTATGCAAACATGTTCTTTGTGCTTGTACCGCGCTCTGGATTTTTTTCATCAACTTTCTCTTCAAAACATTTTGTCGTTATTTTTACTTCTTTTCATTTATTTAAACTATTGTATCTGTTGAAGTATTGGTAGTTTTGTGCTCCCGTTTGTGGAATTTCGGCAGCATATTCTGTTATTGGTCTGCCTAAGTTACATCTTCTTATACAGCATACTATAGGAATATTTAAAAAAAAATGAATACAAAAAAATTTTCGATTAACGTGCATAAATACAAAACAAGCCACTTGTCTTCACATGCAGTCAAGTGTTCGTTAAAGAACAGATTACATATACTAACTACTGCTCCTGTAGTAAACATTGAGTTAGTTGTAGTTCTAGTTCTATAATTTATTTATTATTGTTACAAGTTTATTAGATATAAAAAAAACATACAAGTTATACATTGCAAAGCATTTGCACAGGTATATTATGGCCGTCAACACCTTATATAGCATTACCTTTCTTTTTTTAGAGATAATGTTGCTTAAACGTGTATTTTCGTATGCCATTATAAATTAAGCTGCGTACCATCAATTGAAAGGAGCTACGAGAATCATTAATTTTATATACTTATAAAAGTTAATCTTCCATGTCCTTCAGTACTATACTACTACTCTTCTACGAGTTTTCATAAGCCTTGGCGTGTAATTCTTTACTGCATTTCAATAGTCTTACATTTGAAAGGTTTTCCTCTAGCATGCGTTTTTATATGTTGTTGCAAGTTAATCTTCTGCGCACTTTTATAGTCACATACATTGCACTGGAATAGTTTCTCTCCTGTATGAGTTCTCATATGTCTTTGCAAATACATTTTCAGTGCACTTTTGTAGTCACACATATCGCATTCGAAAGGTTTCTCGCCAGTATGAGTACTCATATGACGTTGTAAGGTACTCTTTTGCGCACTTTTATAGTCACAGACACTACACACAAAAGGTTTCTCACCCGTGTGAGTTCTCATATGATTTTCTAATAGAACTTTCCGTGCACTTCTATAGTCACATACATTGCACTTGAAGGGTTTCTCTCCTGTATGACTGCTCATATGAATTCGCAAGTTATTCTTGTATGCACTTCGATAGTCACATGTATTACACTTGAAGGGTTTCTCTCCAGAATGAGTTTTCATATGTGTGTGCAAGTTAATTTTGTGCATACTTCTGTAGTCACATACACCACACTCGAAGGGTTTCTCACCTGTGTGAGTTCTCATATGATTTTGCAACTGTATTTTCAGTGCACTTTTGTAGTCACACATATTGTACTCCAAAGGTTTCTCTTCAGTATGAGTACTCATATGACGTTGTAAGGTAATCTTTTGCGCACTTTTATAGTCACACACACTACACATAAAAGGTTTCTCACCTGTGTGAGTTCTCATATGATTTTCTAATTGGACTTTCAGTGCACTTCTATAGTCGCATACGTTACACTTGAAGGGTTTCTCTCCAGTATGAGTTCTAATATGTCTTTGCAAGTGAGTCTTCTGTACACTTTCATAGTCACATACATTACACTTGAAGGGTTTCTCTCCAGTATGAGTTTTCATATGTGTTTGCAAGTTAATTTTCTGAGCACTTCTATAGTCACATAAAGTACAGTTGAAAGGTTTCTCACCTGTATGAGTTTTCAAATGTGTTTGCAACTGTATTTTCAGTGCACTTTTATAGTCACACACATTACACTTGAAGGGTTTCTCTCCAGTATGAGTTTTCATATGTGTTTGCAAGTTAATGTTCTGTGCACTTCTATATTCACATACACTACACTCAAAGGGTTTCTCACTTGTGTGAGTTCTTATATGTTTTTTTAATTCAAATTTCAGTGCACTTCTATAGTAACATATGCTACACTTGAAGGGTTTCTCTCCAGTATGAGTTTTCATATGTCTTTGCAAATTCATATTTTGTGCACTTCTGTAGTCACATACACTACACTTGAAGGGTTTTTCACCTATGTGAGTTCTCATATGTTTTTCTAGTTGAACTTTCCGTGCACTTCTATAGTCACATACATTACACTTGAAGGGTTTCTTTGTATGAGTTTTCATATGTCTTTGCAAGTTAATTTTTTGTGCACTTCTGTAGTCACACACGCTACACTTGAAAGGTTTCTCACCTGTGTGAGTTCTCATATGATTCTTCAAGTGAATTTTCAGCGAAAATTTGTAGTCACATATATTGCACTCGAAAGCTTTCCCTCCAGTATGAGTTTTCATATGCTGCTGCAAGTGAGCTTTCAGTACACTTCTATAGTTACAGATACTACAATTAAAAGGCTTCTTTCTAGTATGAGTTTTCATGTGATTTTCCAAGGTACTTTTTTGTGCACTTTTATAGTCACACATACTACAGCTAAAAGGTCTCTCACCAGTGTGAGTTCTCATATGCCTTCGCAAGTGAACTGATTGTCTACTTCTATAACTGCATAGTCGGCATTCAAAACGTTTCTCTTCTGTATGAGTTTTTATATGTAGTTCTAAGCCACTCCTTTGTGTAGTGCTGTAGTCACACAGATTGCATTTAAATAATAATGCCCCTGTGTGTGTTTCTGCATGCTGTTGTAAACCATCCTTATCTTTGAAACACTTATAACATATAGTACAAGTAAAAGGACTTTCCACTAAATCATTATCGCAACGTACTGGCTCTATTTTATTATGAATCTGCAGGTGCTGTTGTAAACTACTGTTGCATGTAAATTTACTGTTACATGAAGTACAGTAAAAGTACTGCTTTGTGCTACATGTTTCTGTTGCTTGGTTTACAGGCCAATCTTCATGCTCATCTTTTATGTGTAATTCCTCATTCACTAATGGTTCGTTCTTAATGTAGTCATTGTTACTGTATTCTACATTGCTGTCAGGTGTTTCAGATTTTATTGGAAGATCCAACCCTGGACTAATAGGATACTCGTAGTTCGCTGAAATGATGTAAGATGATACTTAAAAATGTCATGATTGATTTTGATTCGTTACTGTTACATGGAAACTATCAAGTTACAGAGTTCAAACAAATTCCTATTGAATCCCATTTATACTGTCATTGTTTAGTGTCAATTTTTTATATTTTTCAAACTATACAAGCATAAATTATCAACAAATATACATATCACATGTCCATCTTGTTTTTAAACATACACAATTTGATGCTATATTTATTAACAAACTTACCATGTAAGGTTGAGTCTGTAACTGAAAATTCTCTCTTGATTTCCTTTGGACAATGCACATCGATTGTGGAACCTACGCGAGTTACTATTCCAGCTGCTTCGAGAGTTTTGTGTCCTACTTTCTCCATCCTCAGTGATACATTTCCAATACTATTTAGTAATAATTAAAATTAAATTAATTGCAGTATAAAATTAGTTTAAGTGCGTTACTATTGGTTAGTAAATTAATTGCTAAAAAATTTGTAAAATGACAGTACATTTAATAAATTTTTAGGTTATACAATAAATTAGCATTTTTTGCTGAACGCCCTACATTGTATTTGAACTATTTCGTATACAGAAAGTCTGACATAAGCTAAATATAATTAGGGTACAACCCAGGAATGTTATTCCTTTCAAAGCATAATTTAAAAAATATCAGAAATGAATTACATTAGACATAAACGTTACTAAGCTAATAAAAGGTCTGTGAAAATTAATGACACCAATAGACCGGCTTTCTCTTTGGGGGAGGCCTGTAGTCCAGATAACATGCCTTTAGATAACAAGAACAAAAACAATAAACGTGACAGCGGCAATTTATCACCGTAAGCTGATTCATCAAAGCGCTACCTATTCAATCCAGATACCCTATTAACTGCTAACAAATATTATTTACCATTAGGTAACTACAACAAATGAAACCAATAACAGTGAAATAGATACAGATAACAAAGACGCAGAAACTAGCACTGACAAAATTAAAATCCCCCAATTTATTTGCATGAAACGGACAACTATCATGTGGTTATAACCGATATTAAAAGCGAAATTTTAAACGACCTCAAAGTACTCTATCCCTGCACGAGTTGGAGATTTCCCCAGCGGTAACCCTAAATTTTTCAAAAGTTCCTATCCCTTCCGACCTCGAATGGTTGATTTGCTCCAGAATCTAATAATCCCCACAATATTTTTCCAAAAATTTCTACCTCCAGATAAGGGCGTTCATCCCCTTGTAGTTGAGCGAATAAAAAATCTAACATCACTGCGGAATTATCGATCAAGATTTTCATCGTAGGTAAGAGGTCACACACTTGATCTTCTATCGGCCTCTTCTGACGTTTCCCGACCTATTACACCTGTCACATGTTCTTACAGTTACCCCAAGATTCCCACACCGAAACCAGCGCTTATTTAATGGTTGAGGGCACCCATTAGCCACGTGACCTTTGACACCACAGTTCCAGCAATTAATGTCACTAACAGCGGCTACGTTTCTACGGTTACAAGGATTTGAAGTCGACGGTAAAGGTTCATTATAAACATAGGCCAAATCAGGTTCAAGGGTTTTCCCCGCTAATTTTCTAGGTGGCGGTACAAATTCTCCAACGGCTGCCTGCCGAGCTTCAATTTGTCGACCTAACTTCAACAAATTGAGATAGAATCCATCGCCACTAATCTAAGTTTGTCCTGGTAAAAAGGAGCTACATTCCTCATCAAAACTTTTAAGCGGAACTCTTCCGACACACACCCATTTATACGATTAAACATATTCTATATGACGGCAACATATACCCCAATTGATTCATTAGGCCCTTGAGTCGTACGCTTGATCTCCTCTAGCAACTTTTCATCATAATTATAAGGCTGAAATTCCTCCCGCAAAAATTTTATTAAATCATCCCAGTTGTCTACGGTATCTCTGTACGCACGGTACCAAATTAAAGCTGTCTCGGTAAATAAATCTAAAGCCGAATCAAACAACCCTTCCAACGAAATATTGCGAGCTACGCTTAGCTCTTCTACCCGCTCTATAAATGCACTAAGCGAGAGCTCATCACCATCCCCGGAAAACTTAAGTCCCCATTGGCTTATAAGTACTGGTTTAATTTCTCCCCTAAAATGTTGAAAAGATTCAGGACGATTAGGCCGTACAGGAGTTGATGTTCTTTGAACGGACGGATCTACAGGATCCCCTACATTCGTCGACAACGCCATCAGGCTAGACTCAAACAACTGTAATTTTTAGGCTAAGTTAGTTTTTAAAATGCCCAATTTTCCCACTAAACCTTCTTTAATCTTTCCTTCCTCATCTGTGCTAACATTCATACGGTTTATTCGACCGTCATAATGGATGATTTTACTGTTTAATTTTTTATAGGCTCCCCCATGAATTGAATCTTCGAATTCATTGTCTAATTCGCCTACGTTCTTCAGACCTAACGATACAGCGTCTTTATCTTCCACAAAGGAAAACGGACGCGATGGAAGTATCTATCAGACTTTCTTTTTTAATCCCTACCCTTAATAACTTCCTTAAATTATCTAAATTACCTTCGGCAGTTACTCCCCGTATATTTAATTCATACGTAATCTCCCCTGAGTTTAGCCTGTCAATATCCATTTTGACAATTATCGCCAAACAATTTCCTGAGATTAATTGTAAATTAAACTAACCCCAAAAGAAGCCGGCCTCGGTGGTCTAGTGGTTAGCGCGTTTGCTTTTAGATCCGAGGGACGCGGGTTCAAACCTGGCTGAGGTCGGCGAGATTTTTCTAGCGGGGAAAAATCTGTAAATGCGCCTTCTGTGTCGGATAAGAAGTAAAGCCGTAGGTCCCGTGCCACTGCGATGTGTGACACGTTAAAAATCACTACTGGAGTTGGAATTACCCCAGATAGGCAAAATTCTTAGTTAGGGTGTACAATGGGCCAAATGTGGCCTAAGTGCATAGTGATGCTTGGAAAACCGCGTCCTAGATCTCGCTCTTTCAAAGCAAGCAAGCAAGCAAAAAACCCCAAAAGAATTCAATTACTTGTCTCTTCGGTTGCGACTTTCTTTCTAAGGTGAAAGCGATTTTTGCAATTACAATCAACCAATTTACCAATTTTAGGTCAACCAAAATATCCGGCAATAAAAATATACTAGGCCCCACAAGGTTGGTCGCTACTTTTCCTTGTCACGCCTATTTTAATTTTTGAAAAATAAATTGATGAAGTGTAGAAACACTCTCGATACTACGCCACTGCTCAGGTAAAAAATTAATAACTTGACAATGTTAGTATCCCGGAAAACCCAATCGAAGGAGTGGCTTCTGAACAAATAAATAATAGGCGCCACTGACTTATAATTTACTAACATCGTCCGATGTGTAAGATGGGAAGTTGGACGCTCCAGATGGCTAATCACCTACCTTATCTCTCATATCTCTCCTTAGGTAAACTTAGTTCTTTATAATCGTCGATAAAGAAAAGACAAGTTGCAACTAACTTCGTTTAATTTCTAATTAACACAACCCCACAAGTATAATTAAAAAAAACCACTCCCAATTTTACGTAATAAAGAAATAAATAAAATTACTTTCGGGCGAAACTCAAATAACTGAAGGACTATGATTGCGCTTATCGGATCATTATAAGATTAAGGTTCTAGCGAAAAATCACGTTACGAAAAAGCTCCGCGAAACGAAATCCTGCGTGGTAATAACCGACCAAAAATAGAAAAATTCAACCTGAAAACACATGCAAACGCAATGCCGTCCCACTATCGGAGCACCCTATACATAAACATGTAAAATTGTTCCCCAATACAAGAACTTTGATGATATAATAATAATTAAGGTCTATATATTGCTATGTTACTTGTCTATAAATATAAATAAACAAATAACTCCACGTTAACGGTGACATAATAAATGCTATGAATATGTTTATAAATAAATAAATGCATTTTTCTTCACCTCGGCTAGCTCAATATTAAATTATATACGTTGGTTACCCCAATAATATAAATTGAAATAAATGAATTTATCCAACAAATAACTTAAAATTTTCATTAATTCTATTATAAAGCATAATCATAATTATATCAGGTTATACTTCGTGACCTCGCCAATGATAGTCATTTAAATATAATGATAAGTAAAGCAAATACATATAAAACTTAAATAGAGACTTATCTGCAATCCAAAATGTTGCCGCAAAGTGTACCTCCAAATTTCTTAGAAATGCGTTTACAGCAAATTCCCGCCTTAATCAGCAAAACTCACTTCTGTTCTCGTCCGGCTGCATTCACGACCTCGATCCCCTTGGCAAACAATCCACAAATCTAGTGTAACGTGTTAAGTTTCCAGATGACACTTTAATCTTTTATAACTTATTACAGGTAAGTTAACTTTTCTTTATAATGGAGTAAATAATTCACTTTTAATTTTACATTCTTTAACTATGAAATTATATAAACATCCTTGGAAATAAAATTAACCTAACAAATACTCATGTACACAGAATTGTAGCCACACCCACATTTAACAAATTTCAACCTTAATGATATAAAATACAAAATTATGGATTACACGAAAACATGTGCTTCTGCTTTAATTGCTAATAACCAACTAAATTTCAAAATTGGCCAAATTTGGTACCTTCTGCACATCTCAAATTGAAAATAGACCAATGAAAATTTAAATAATTATCTTTTCAATCTACAGCTGTAATAAAATATAACAAATCTATACATTATCATCTTATAATACAAAATTTTAACAAACTAACTTCAAAATCGTTATTCTGATAAAATTACAATTCTTTTGGCATCAAAAATTCCAAGATCTGAGATAAAAATTTACATATGTTAAAAATTACTAAATTTTGATAAAATTCACACACAACTGGCTAAAAACACATTAAACATAAATAATAGTAATAAACAAATATACAGAAATACCTATACACGCTGCACATTAATTATTTATACATGTAAACCCAAGAAAACAAACTTAACCTCAAAATTAATACATTTCTACAATTTCTCAAACAATTAATAAATAAAGTCATTCTAACTCATAAAACCTATTCTAAAACTACCTCTATGTAATATAAAATACAAACCAAACAATCCCTATACCTCAAATACAAAATAATCCTTCAAATATAAATAATTACAATGTTATAAAATATGAATTAACAAAATCTACCTTCTAGGACTTCTAACTTCGCCTAGGACAACCAAAAATATTCCCTACGTCCCACGAAGACGTCTCCACATCATTCTCTAAGGAATGTTCACTTACACATCACTTTAAATCCAAATATGGCACTACTCAGCACCTTCCGAAGATCGTACAAGACCTTTTTCTCTTATTAGGTATACATTTGTCAATTTTAATCAATAAAAATTTATAAACAGCATTCTCATCTGGATAATCAAACTAATTACAAACAATTTCAGGTAAAATATAGATTCCAACCATCAAAATAGTATTCTTTTATACATACGTAGAGGTCTTATAAAATCTCGTGGAAGAGCGCAGAAAGAACAAAAGCCGTTCGTGCTCAGGTGACGCCCATTTTACTACATCGCCTAAAAACATTGCCATTTGATGACAGTTGACAGCTCGCTGCATATCTCACGCGCATCAACTTATTTCTTCGTTTTCCCAGGTTTTTCCATTTGTAATTAAACAGATTTTGTCAAAACTACAGTGAAGCGTGTTCATTACTGCATAGTAAGTGTAAAATACTGTTTTCAAAACTTATTTACAATATACTTAAGAATCTTTAAAATGAGTAATCGTGGTGCACAGTCAAGGACGCCAAATAATTAATAACGTTTATAACTTGAAAATGCTTTCTTTAAATCCTGCATTCTTTTTATTTTAAACATGCTCATTATGCTTATTGATAAATATAAAACCTACTATTAATACTATTGCAGAATAATATAAATTTTAGATTTATACATTTTCTTGGAATTCATTGAACTAAATGGTCAATGTTTTTAGGTTCCACTGTAACAATCGCCCGCTATTTCAAGCGCCGCCTTTGCGCATCTCATCTTCCACGAGATTTTGTAAGACCTATAAGGCATTACGAAGCCGCAAATCACATCATATCAGGGTTATCCAGTAAGACCATCATAGTATAGGTATAGTTTATAATAATAATAAAAATATAGGGTAAATATCATAGCAATATATACATATATATATATATATATAACCGGCAAATCTTAATATATATATATATATATAAATACGTAACCGTTTCTCGCATCCTGCTCTCAAAGCCTTCTTATCTAACCAGTCGCTGTCTCGCAATCATCTAGCTTCCATCGATTCTTGAACTTCTTGTGCCGACGTTCTAGCCGGTCTTCCCCGCTTTCTTCTTATATTTGTCGCCCAATCCTATCTTCCTTGGCCATCTGTGATTGTTTTCGCTGTAAGTGTCCGTACCATCTTAGTCTTTTAGTTTCTACGGTATCAATAATCGTTCCATGCATTTCAATCCGTCGGCGAATATCATCTTTTCTAACACGATCAAGGCTAGAAATGTCACAACTGCGTCTAAAGAAACCCATCTCTAAATATTACAGTTTATTTTTATTATTATTGGTAATTGCCTACGCTTTAGATCTATAGGTTGTGATACTTTCTCCGATAGTCTTATAATTAGTTGTCTTAGTGGCTTTAGTTATCTTATCACTCACAAGACTGAATTAAATTGCTTTATATCTCTTCGCCATTGGCCGATTTCATTATTTATGTCTTCACTACTCCTTCTCGAATCAGTAAAAGTTACTCCAAGGTATGCCAATCTATCAGTTTTTTTTAATTATATCTCTCTCAATGTCTAGGTCTTGGCCCCTTTTTCGCCTACGACGAGTTTTCTTCATATTAATCGCGAGGTCCCGATTTTTGTATTCTTCAATCAGTTTTCTCATCATATAATTCTCATGTACTTCGTCTACCGCCACGAACTAGTAATTAGCAAAGAATAACGTAAATCGTGTATCGTCGTTTATTTCAATTCCCATGTTGCTACACTTTTTCATCTGCCGTTTTAGAGCTTCGTCTAGATGTATTTTAAATAAGTTAGGTGACAAATAGCAACCCTGTCGCAGCCTCTTATTCACTTCGAACTCTTTAGATATTTTGTTTCTTTGAGGTATTAATACAGTCTGAGAATACATTTTTTAGGGTATTTATGTACATATTATTGACACAATTCCAATACATGCAGTTCCACAACTTATTAAGCGGAACGGTATCATAGGCTTTGTGTAGATCAGCGAATTTTAAATGCACCAATCTACCGTATGCTGTATACCATTCCTTCACGAGTTTAAGTATAAATTTATTGTCGGTGCAGGATCTGCCTGCCCTATACCCACTTTGTTCTTCTGGTTCTGTTAGATTTTGCTCCATTCTTGATTTAATAACTCTTCCATATAAGGTAAGCGTGCGATAGAGCTACTAACATTTACACCTATAATTAGTACATCAAAATCTATTGATTTTTTTAGTAGATCGAATTTATATGTGCGATTTTCCAATCGTTAGGGGGCAGTTCTCCTTGCAAACATCTGTTAAAACTGTTTGTCAGTAGTTCCAAAACGACGTTTGTGGCTGATTTTACTAACTCTGTAACTATGTTACCTTGTCCGGGTGCCGTCTTAATTTTCATTGTCTTTAGAGCGTGCTTTACTTCATCTTCACTTATATCTTTTAGGGTTTCTCCTACTTCTGCGTTCTGATTATGTGTACCTTCGTTTGCGAGTTCTTCTCTGTCTTCTGTTGGTAGTGCTTTTTAATAGTTCCTCCATGTGTCCATGCTTCGGAGAGCAATCCGCCCTTTATCTCTGTTTCGTGTTCGTAGACCTTTAAGTAGTTTCCAGGCATGGTTTTTCTGCAGTTGTTTATTTCGGAACAATTCCGTTGCTAGAATTTATTTTTCCCTTCTGTTGTTGCTATGTTTGCTGAGTATCTAAGCTGTTTATATTCGTTTCTATCATTAACACTCTTTTACGATAACCAGTTTATATAAGCTATTTTCTTTTATGCTCTTATTCACGATAGAGCGTTTTTTGTATTAGATTTACTTTTGTTTCCTTCCGCTAGTGCTTTAGTTGCGGCTTGATGTATACACTCTTTAAGTTGGTTGTACATTCCCTCCACTGAGTGCTCTTGTACATTTATAAGTTTATTGGCCGGACGTAATTGATTCAAGAACTTTGTTATGTCAGTCTCTGTCCCCTTTAAGATATATTTGATTGCTATTGTAGTAATCGGTAATTGTGTGTGTAGCCTGGGCGTTATCAAATTGTTTGTATGGAAAATAAATGGTAGGTTTTAGTAAGTGGTAGTCCGAGCCACTATTGGCTCCCCTTTTAACTTTAAGATCACTAACTATAATCTGACTTCTTTGACTTACTACCACATAATGGATGATAGATTTCAGTTGACGTGTAGGCTGTTTTCATGAATATTTGTGTTTGTCTTTATGTTTATAGAATCCACATATAGAATACTACATTAAAAGATATTGTATCTTACTTTACGAAAAACGTGAAATACCATTTTTGATATACGAATACATTATATGGTAGTATAAATTAAAATCTGATAATATAATGGATTATTGACACAGTTTTACAAGAAATTAATATAGAAATTCTTTAAATTACAAACTGGTTTTCAGTTTCTAAAGTTAAATGGATTACGCTTACTTTGAAAATTAAACATATTTTAGGTTATTTAGGTTAATGAATGTAGAATACCTGCCCAAATTCTGAATAACTTAGTTAAGGCAATTTAATTTGGAGGCTCTGAAGAAATTCCTTTGAATGTTGCTTTAATAATTTATGTTATAAATTTTCAAAGGTAAAGGAGAAGTTTTCTTGCACAGATTTAATTATTTAGCCAAACAAAATCTACAGTGCTACAGTTAGTGAATGGTTGTACACTTATTTTAGCTGATTAATACGTAAATGTAATAAATTTCAATTGGTTTTTATTAGATTTTAGATGCTTATTTTGAAGTGATAACACATTATTGTCATAATATATACAAGAGATACAGGTGTAGTTATGTATACGGGAAATGCAGTGTTGGATTCGATCTTGGCCTTCTATTTCACAAGTTTTAATAATAATGAATCTATGGACTGAATTTGCTCATTCAAAGGGTTATAAAGGATCTGAAATGTTAACACTATGGTTTCTAAAATATGTAAAACTGTGGATCTATTATTTCAGAAATACAGGAAGTTTAATGATTCTAGTAAGCATTTACATCAGAAAACAACTACCTAGTACTATAGCATTTTATATTCTTGTGCGGATACGCTCAGTAAAAACACCTGTAATGATTAAACAATTTCAAGTCTTATTTATACCGTTAATAGAAATTGTGGAATAATAGACCAAAGCTAGAATCGAAACTAGCATTTTAACATCATGTGGTGTTTTCATATCACTTGCTTACTTTGTATTGATCTTGACTATGGTGTGTTATTACTAAAGCTGGGCAGATATGCTGTAAAGATAGGCATATATGCACTAAAACATGCTGCAAAAAACTGTCAATATATGCACGAAATATGAAGTAATCTACTGTTATATGCAATAATATATGCTACAAAAAAATAATATGCGCGATATTTATGCAGTGAATTTTTTTTGTTTACATAAGTATTTCGGTACAAACTAACATGCTAAATAAATCATTAAACAACATTGGTTAAAGTCATATATTAATATTATACAATAAATTACTCAATAAAAAAAGAAATAAAATATTACAATGTATTACAGTAAATTATCATATGCTTTTCAATAGTATCTACCAGTAACGAATGCCTTTTATGATATATTTAAATGATCTCTCTTCATCGCAAGAAGTCAGGGGACAATATTTAAATAATAATGTAATACTTCTGAATAAATCTTATCCTGATTAAAGTTATCCAAGCTTTCCGTTTCTCCATTTAATACGCTGTTAATAAATTTTAACACTTCCAGGTCCTTATTTTTAGTCAATAGTACATTGATTTTTGTGCTAATTTTATTCCCTACTTCATTTTTATTTTTTTGTAAATCTTTCTGAAATGTTTCTACAATGCTTATGGATTCGGAAAGGTACAAATTCTGAGTTTCAAGTTTTTTAATAATAGGTGGAATATCAGCAAAATGAGATTTAACATAATTTAGTTGCACAGTTACTTTTTTGTTATTAAAAATTTGTTGGCAATCCACAATTGATTGGGCACCTTCAGGGTCAAAGGTATTCACGACATTTTTAATATGCGCGTAATTTTTAGCATAGAATAAAGCAGCTTCAATCCATGTTCCCCATCTTGTCAGAACAGGTTGGGCAGGTAGCGGGACATCCGGTAGCATTTCTTTATAATGCTGAATCCTAGTTGGCGCTTTCAAAAATACCTTTTTGGTGATAGAAATTATTCATTTATTAATGGAAATTCCATTCTGATAGCTTCAACCACTCTGTTTATTCCGTGGGCTAAACATGTCGCACGAATGAGGTGCGGAAAAATTTTTTTTCAAATTTTGTCTACCTTTCACCATGTATGCTGCTCCATCAGTAACCATATACAAAATTTTTTCAGAAGGTATTTTATTTGGTAAAAATAAAAATTAAAGAATTTCGTTTATAAATCTTGTAATTGTTAAATGATTGGTTTGACTTAATTCCTTTACGGCAAACAAATAACCGGGCGAAGGTTTGCCATCCAATATTCCGACTACGAAATTTGCAATGGATCTTCCACATGCATCAGTAGTTTCGTCTACGCTAAACCATATATAATTATATACAACTTTTTCTCTTATTTTGTTAATGCAGTGATCGTATAATTCTGGAATATATATTCTAGAAACGGTTCTCCTAGACACAATTTTCTTCTTGGTAAATTTTTCAAAAAAGTTTCGGAATTCTGGGCTTCGAAGTTGTAGAAAGGAATATTACATTTTACCATCATGCTGCACAACTCTTTATTGAATGTATTACAATTCTCGGTCTGATTTACGCAATTCGTTAATAATTGCTGACTAGGTCCTGCTTCGTTTGCTGGTAATTTATACGGGCCCGTATTCATGTGCTGGTCTATTTGAAATTTCTTGGTCACCATTACCTTCTTTAAATAAAAATGTTGTTGGTAAATTTAAAATTCAAAGTATGATGTATTGTGCAACCGGAAAAAATATGCAATCATTTTTTGCTGAATCACAATTCCATTGTACTTTTACAATAATGATAGATTTAAATAATTAACTTCTAAAATTGTTTCACATGTCTTTTCTTTTGAAATTTTCAGAGAGTAATGTTAAAAAATTACAACAAACTTGAATAAAATTATGTAGCTAGAAACATTCGTGAACTAGATATATCCCCATGCGTGGGTTAAGTTTTACACTAACCTGCTTGGAACAAATTTTGCAGAATACAATGTCTCCGTCAAACGTGAAGCAGTTATGTTCTCTAATCCATTGTTTGATTAACTCACTTCGCGAGCGTCCAACTTTAGGCATTGTAACAACACCAACCCACAAGCAACAACAGAACAAAACTGAAGTGAATGGTCACTCTACAATTAAAAATTAACCCTACACCTCCTACCATTAGATATTTATCTGCATACTAAGAAATGGCTAGGGTGAAGAACAAATTCAGGTAAAACCGATCATTCGCCGTACGCTTAACACCATCATTATATCGAAAAATAGTTGTTTTCTGAATATTTTTACCTGCCTGCAAGGTGGGATTATGAAAATAAGATACAAAAGTACCCAGTTTTATGTGAATTACCTGTTAAAGATAAAAGGTTTTGAGTTTAGGATAATTCTACAGAAAAATAACATTTACCAATTTAAAACTTTTTAACTTTTTTCTTGAAATAATCATGCAATACATGCATTTTTAAGCCCTTACCATCTAAAATATGCACTAACATATGCCATATGCTGTAATCTTGTAATATATGCAATATATGCAAAATAAAATTTAGCTTTTCTAACTCTAAATATTGCAAAACGTGTATTTACAAAAAATCAGCTTGTTATGCTTGATAGGAAAAAAACATGCAAATATGCAATTGCCCAGCTTTAGTTATTACGTTGAAACTTGTATCAAGGATATATAAGCCTATTTCAATTAGAAATAACATTGTAATTATAATTAATTATTATGTATTTCAACGAAATGCAGCAAGAAATATTGAATAACAGTTTGTTTAATTGGAATCACTTAATTTTAATTTCTGTACCTATCTATAGAAATATAGTTGAATGGAAGTTATGCTCCAGTATAATACTGGACAAGCAATATTTTTATAACATAATTTGGAAGAATAACTTGTAGGAAAATTAATAATTTTATCGAATGTTTGTAGGTAATTGCCGAGTTACACGAACCTGTTAATGTGGATTAGGTAGAATGCTGCGCCAAATATGGCCGTAACTATTGCAGCTCCGTTCACTGAAATTGTATGAATGAGGTTGTTTATCATTAATCTATTATTACTACCTCGCAACTGCCTTCATAAAATGAATTCATAAACATTATACAAAGCGCTCAGTTTGTTGAATAGTTATGATTAATTAATAGGGGATAAAATGAAAGCAATGTATAACTTCTAGGATTTATTTGCTCAGGATTCCATGAGCCGCCTAAGATGTGAGAGGATAAGAATTATCGAGATTATTTTAGAACAAGAGAGGTGTAGAATCCGCCGTAGAAGTTGTCTTAAACTAGATATTAAAATCCGGAAGGAATGCATAGAATCTGCTCGGAAAACTTTAGAATATGCAGATGCTTGGAGCAATTATTGTGTAAGCACTTCAAGTTTATTATTCAAGCAGACCGCATTTGTAATTCCAATCAGTTCTGTCTTAATTAGTAATTAAAATTTCAGACTTAGTTGATTATTTCATTTATTATAATTTATAATTTACACTATTTTTTGAAAAGCAGATTGTTTATTGGTAAAACGTTTAATAAGACGCACAACATTCTTAAGCCCAATTTTGATATACTATTTAAAAATGGTATATTTCAGTTACTTAGGACAGATAAAACGTACAAAATTCATAATTTACGAACCACACACGTTCGCCTTGATTACTGTTGTTTTCCATACTATTGTTAAGTAGTCTTTCTTTGGTCGTTATTCTTCATAGCTGAAGAGTTATGACCCCTGCGATAGGTTAACTGAATGCATGTATAATTTTTTCCATTTTTATCTGTTTTTTTTGCGATGTTGATGTTATTTTGGAGAGCAGAGGCGGTAAGTTCTTGAACCTGGTCTAACCAACAATTGCGCGATCTTCCTCTTGCACGCCTCCCTTGTATTTTAACGATTAAGTTTACCAAGAGTTTTCATTATTTCGCGTCAGATGACCAAATAATTACAATATTAATATAATAGGAAATTGTAAAACGACCGAAAGTCTGGATGATATTTTAATTTCCATAAGGATAGATACGTTCGTGCGATGTGCTGTCCACGGGATTTTAGCATCCTTCTGCCACACCAGAGGTCAAAAACATCTACCTTCTGTTTATCAACAGCTTTCAACGTCCAAGATTCTGCAGCGCATGAGGCTATTGGAAAAACTATTGTTTGTGTTAATTTTGTTTAAGTTAGATTTTGATAGCGTGATGATTCTATCGCTCCATATTTTGCTGAGCTTGGTTATTCTTATATTAGCTATTGTAATCCATCTTATTGTTTCTGTTTCATACCCGCTACCTTCCAGACCATAGACCTCCTTAATGTTTGGGATGATGTCACGCTGTCTATGATCATTATTTGGGTGTTGCTCCTACATTGTTACTTTCGTTTTTTACTATCTCTAACAGTTCCAATGTTCCGGCGTCATTTTTAGTAATTAGCATAGTGTATTCGTATATTTTAAGTTTGTTATCTTCTTGCCACTAATGAAAATTCTCCCATTCCATTTTTCCAGGGCTCTTCTCGTAATGTGTTTCCCGTATACGTTAGAGTAGCGGGAACAAAATACAACCCTGTCTTACATTGTTTTAGGTTTAGAAGGAGTTGGATAGCGTGTCATCTATTTTGATTTTGGCTCATATATAATTGGTTTATTAAAAGGCTAGGTGTTCTGGTATGCCCATTTCTAATAAGATATTTCATAGTTCTGCCCATCTCGCTCAATTAAAAGCCTATTTATAGCCCAGAAAACATAAATAAGCAGGTACTTTGTATTCTGTTGTGTGCTCAATTAGTTGACGAATTTTTAAAATCTGATCTCTAGTGGCATTTCCTCTGACAAAACCAGCATTTAATAGCGGAATTAGCCATTCTAAAAAGTTCTTTAGCCTGACGTGCAGTATGTTTAACATGATCTTACTTGCGTAAGCTATTAGGGCTGTTGTACGGTCATACATCAGTTTTCTACGCATAGATTATACAGAATAGACCAGTCTTCCTTTAAACATGATTGGCGTAACATAGCATACATGTATCATAGCAATTGAGATTATAGAATTTATTATAGTATAGCAATAGATTATGTTACTTTCACTCTAGCATCTATTGGTATAATCGCACAGAAAGTAAACAAGTGAAACACAATAAAAAATAAATTGCAAGGTTTTATTTAATATAGTTTTCTCCTTCTTATTCTGTGTTTAGGCCAATGACCTGCTAATTGTCTATAATGAAGTAGGTTCTATGAGCCCTCTTTGCACGCATGCCGAGCAGGAGAAGAGAGAAGTTCCACTGCATGGCTTACCATTTGCAAAGATTTTCGTATGACGACCGGGACCGACGGCTTTACGTACCCTCCGAAGCACGACCGGTTGCAGATGTCACTATTTTGATCAACATATCCGAGTACTGACCAGCGCGGATTGTAATGCACTACGAATACCGTCTGACTAGAGCCCTCAGTGCTCCGCAGTGTAGTCGTTTTAATGGAGTAACTGTTCACAATTGCCTGCATCTACTTCTACATATTTTTTTTTTAATTCGTTTTATAAACGATTTTCGGACTTCAGTGAGTCAGGTGTAATTGATGTACACGCCATAATTATTTTATTTTGTAAATAATGCTGATTAACTGCCGGACTTCAGTGTACTATTTTGCTTAACTGTACCACAAAAGTAAAAGCCTAGTTGAGCTATATCGCAACTTTTTAGAGGCCATGGGTGCACAGCTACTCCTCCAACGTAATTTGCTCGAAATACATTATTTAAGTAACTGTAGTGAGCAGGACGAGGCGGCCGTGGGCTAGCGGTTGGCGCGTTAGACTGGTATGCTGAAGGTACTGGGTTCAATTCTGGGACATCGGGGTTTTAAGGGCCGTTCTCTCTTGCAAGGCAATGGCAAACCAGTGAGGTATTCTGCCTAGTAAATATTCTCTGTAATAGAGTGTTTACACTTTCCGTGGTTCGGAGCCCATGTTAAGCTGTAGGTCCTCTATGTCTGAGGCATTCTAAACGCGCAACACAGGCGTATGAGAGAAGGAAAGCAGTTAGCAGGACAGCCATCATGTTGGTATCAAAGTTTCCGTCGTCCATTGAGTTCTACAATTTTGTTGAACATTTTGTACAAAATTCTGTAGCTGGTGCTCTAAAGTCTACAGAATTTTGTTGAAAAACAACACAAACATATCGGCGCGCAAACGAGCACTTTCTAGTGTTCATCAATGAACACATATGGCGCAGAAGTAAATGTATGACCACGTGTACCTTGTAAAATCTCTCAACGTTAGCCATTCTGCGCAAACTTAATATAACTTATAAACAAAAAAAGCCTTCCCGAAAACCCAAAAATAATACAAACCGCGAAAATATAAACAGCATTCGAGGTAATGTAAACAAAAGTAAACTATTATTATTAAAACTCGATAGATTTCTACCTTATCAACAGTAACATGATGATTTTGACAGTGTTCTTACAGATGTCAACGTAGTTTGCACCTATTTGCGCATGCTCACAGACAGAATTTTGTACAAAATTCTGAACAAGGCTTTGAGCAACATTTTAAACAAGAATCTGTGCCGTGTCATACAAGCAACAAATCTGGTGTATCGGCACATTGACCAAATTAATTAAATTTAAGGAAAAGTGACTTTGGTTGCCGTACTGTATGTATGTTGACTTAGCTGGCCCACCCTATATATTTTTAGCCCATTATCACTGCCTCGACTGCTTATAATTCCATCAATCACATCAGTGTATTTAAAGCAACAGCAACTATTTCTAAAACAAAACATTCAAATATGGGGATTAAGTATAAATCATTCATTATACGAGGGCGGTTCTCTGTGTGCTGAACCTAGTAAAGTAATATACAATTTATTGACAAAACACATTTATTTATAATTTTTCAGAGTATTCCCCTCCACAGTCAATGCATTTTTACATTCGTGAAAACCAATCTTCAAAATATTTTCTCCAATTTTCCTGTTTTAGGTTATTTATTTCATTTTCATTAGGTGCTAGACCTGGAGTATACGGCGAATGATCCATTATTTCAATGTTTTGGGCATTTAAATACTCAGTCGTTCGAGCAGCAGTGTGCGAGCGTTATCTTGATGCAAGATGATCCTTCCTCTTGAACATTTTTCGCGAATATTTTGGAGAACTTGAGGCAAACAAATTGTAGTGTACCATTCAGCCTTAACAGTACGACGATCCTCCAATGCTACAGTGGAAACATCTCCAGTAGTTCCAAAAAATGTGGCAACTCTGTTTTTGTTACGGCTTCTTTTACTATTGTTGGAGCCTATTTGTTCTCAAAGACCCAAACTACCGACCAATGTTCTTTTCGGTAACTGCCATTTTTGGCCTAGGAGCTCGAAAGTTGTCATTTAAGGAAAGTCGACTACGTTGATATTCATTGTACCACCGCTTTACGGTAGCTAAGGAACACGACTTGTCACCAAACACTCGATCGATTTTCTCAAAACATTCTTTACGGCTTAAGCCAAGCGTGAAATTGTAACAATCACAGCTCGATAAATGTTCTTTATTCAATTCCATGATTTCTTGGGGAAAGGATTACTTTAAAATTAAGTATTTTAAAAATTTTCATGTATATTTGACAACTTTCACTATAATTAATCTTGGCAAGCAAAATTCGTTTCAAAATATCACAGCCTGCTAGATAGGCTCAGCGGCAAGAGAACACAAAAATCATTAATAAAGTTGCATGCACTTTAAACAGCGGTATCTGCGTGCTGATATTACTGGAGAAGGTCCCTCAAATGTTACGTTAATGATGTTATCGCTAATCGAATGAAGATGCTGTTTCCAAATTAGTTATATTAGCATACCTGTACTAAGTGCAATATGCAGCAGAGGCATAGATTTTCTTTGGAATTTTTGTAATAAATATGAAATAACGGAATATATTAGAAGTTAATAATTTACGCACGTACATTTAAGTTATTGCGACAGTCGAGAAACAACATAAAACAGTGGTTATAAATATCTAACCCTCTGCGTATTGAGATGCCCAGGGATAGTTCACTTAGTGGAATTTTGTTTATCGGTATATCTTTGCTCGCGGCTTTAGAAAGATCAAAATTCTGATAGCTATTGTTTTCAGATAGGAAATTTTAGGAGGTACATTATCGATTTTAAACCTGAAATTCTCATTACCGTGTTTAGTTTTATAATTTGTAACGTACAATGTTCTTTAGATTGCTTACATAATGATGTATATCTCCGAATCGGTTTCCTTGATACCTGATATGCTAAATGATTTTGAGGCATAGGAAGTCTAAAATTACGGGGATACTAAAATCTTTTTTGTAATATAATATGTTTCGTGCACGAAGGCGCACGTATAAAAATGTGCGAAAGCCTGTACGTGCCCTTATAGTAAAAGCGATTACATTGTTCGTTTTTATTCAGAAACATATTATACCATAAAGCTCTAGTAACAAAATTGAACTATTAACTCCATAGTAATTTTGTGATTCCAACAGGCATGATTACATTTCTGTCTTGCTCGCGCTTGTACTATTCTGGTGAACTTATCAAGGAAAATTTTAGTGGAAACATTCAGATAGACGCAAAACTTCTCAACCGTTATTATAAGGCTGACTCATGGATAGCAATAATGACGGTAAATTGTTTGTCTACATAATTATGCGCAGTTACTGTACATAACCTAACTTTATTTTACAATTTTCTAAATTGAAAACTTATTTTATGCTATCTTACAAAGAGTAAATACCTTTTTAGCGGGATTAAGAACAGCCACAGCAGGATTTTCTGCGATGTACGAAATGAACTCCTTTCTTTATGTTGTAGTTTTTATTTAATTTCATGTAATATTTGGTAAATTGAGTTATATATTTAAAGGAAGAGTTGAAAACTACCAAATACTTAGTTGTTCGATCAGTGTGTTCTCCACATGCTCATACAGAACAAAAATATGGGCACTTTAGAAGAAAATACTGAACAAAATGTTGATGGCACAACGGAAAAGATCGATACTGGCAGTTAAGTTACTAGATGAGAAAAGGTCTACATAGATACGGGAAAGAACCAAGGTAAGGCCAAGAATAAGCCAAAATAAAAAAAAAATGGAAATTAGTAGGACACGTAGTGAGAATGAAGGAGGATAAATGGACAAAAAATACAGTAGAGACCCTGACCTGAAAATAGATGAAGAGCACTCCCCCAACAAACGTGATGGAAAAAGGGTGGCTAGAACAGATGGCTACAGACTGCCCAGAACAGGAAAAAATGGTAACACTGAGGGTAACCTATGTCCAACTGTAGACAAATAGAGGCTGAATAAAGAAGCAGAAGAAGAATGTTTCCTCCAGCGTATTACTTAATTAGATTCCTTTGAGGCTCCGAAGTTTAATGTTTTTTTGACCATGTTTTGTGTAATGAGTTGTATGCAATTTTTGCTCTAGTAATTCTCATTTTAATATTTTTTTGGCATTCTTCCTTTTCGTCGAAAATACTTCCTGAATATGTAAAGTTGTCGATATTCTGAATCTGAATCAAATCGTCTATATTTATATTTATTGTTCTTGTCTTCTTTGTGATTAACTGTAGCCCTATGATGCCACTGTTATATTGCTTCTTTTTTTCATGTAGAATATGTAGATCATACCTCTGTTTTCTGCTGATTTTTGTGTTTCTCATCGCTCAATGTATAATAAGAACTAACAAAAATTAGATGATGCAGCTTTGTTTCGAAGTCGATTTTTTCAGAAATCACACTATTTTGCAAACGGTAGAGTCCAAATAACTTGTGTACGCAGAAATGGCTCCTGCATCAAGACAATGCAATCACTCAACTCACATCACTTTGTCAGTTCTCCTTTTTTAACGCTACAATCCGGATCCTTTAGACTGTATCCCATTTAAGTATATGGTCGTCAATGAATCAAATAAATACAAGTTTTGTTAATGAAAATATATTTACAGTTTTTGGTGGGCTTTCGATGCCTAGTATTGTAATATATGCTTCAAAATTTTTGGCTTGTTTAGTTGCTTGTGAAAATGTAAGGTCTCTGTTTTCGTCAATATTTTTTCTATCATTTGTCAAATCTGATTAACTACTAAATTTATTTTGCATACGAATTATAGTTCACAAAGTGAGACAGAAAACAAATATTATGGAAACTTATTTTGATGAAAAATATAGGTTATGTTTACTTTTAGAACTTGATTTAGACACTGGCAACAGCTGTACAACAAAGTTTCTTTTTCTTTGATTTCAGGTAGGCTTGTGCCTGTGCTTTCTTGATATGTCGTTTCATGGTGATGCTCCTATTGATAGCGGTACCCAACTTTCTGCCCATTGTTTAGGCAGTCGGCATTTTTTATATGGAATTTTTCAGCTATTTTTGGTTAGCAATTTTCTTTCATTCGTTTTATATGTTTGTTTCACTGTTTGCGGAGCCTCTTAAGAAACTTGAGTAAGTCTCGTCTCTTGTACTCTTGTCGGATTATTTTGTTTAACAGTGTCTCTCAAGTAATTGCCCGTATGGTATACATTTTAGTTGTTGGCATGCCTTGTCTACGACATAGTATCTGCGGTGGTTTGATGGTTTCAGCTACGTGTATCATAGACGGACTACACTTTTATATATAATTTAATTTATTTTGCAGACTCTTGGATTTGTTTTTCGGAAGTAAATCATGAACAATAGGTCTCTATATATTTCTAAACCCAGACACGTTGCCGTTGACCATTCAGAAAGTTAACATTTCAAGAAAAGGTTAATGTACGGGTTGTTGGTGGCCAAATTGCCGATTTTACCTTGAACAGTGTTATTTATATTTACTTCAAAAGGATGTAGAACATGACGAAGCGCCTGTGACTTTAATTAGAAATTTGAATTGGCGGGAAGGCCTGCTAACAATGTCATGACGTGCAAGAATACTTGAATACGCGTTTTGGAGAAGATACCACCAATGGTTTAGCATGACAGAAATCCGGATCTGTACTTGAATATTCTAATTTGAGGTTATGTTAAGGTTTCGCCTACTTGATGAATTTCAGTAAAATGTATTAGTATATTTATAGTATTTAAGTCTATTAAAATACAGTACAACCTCTTTAATCCGGACACACTTTAATCCGGACATTCAGTAATCCGGACATCCACTT
>JABXWE010101940.1:0-51729 GCA_014611495.1 Limonius californicus
CAATGCAAAAGTAACCGAATTAAGATTTTATGCGTTCGGAATTGAAGTAGCAGCTTTTGCAATGCAATTACTGGACTTGGCTAGTAAAGATTTATGGAAATCAAAATGCATACGCTACTGAAATTGAAAATCTAGAATGAGAAAAATACCCTTTCAAACATTTACAAAAGACAGACGAAATTATCTTCAATGCCTGGAAGAGCTTGACGGATTCATACGAGTTGAAAAAGTTTGCATTTGATGTTCTTAGTATCTTTGGCTCCACATACGAAGGGGTATTGATATCTAGTTAGCCTCGAAAATTTCTAGTAAAGAAAAGTGAATATGGTTGCAACTATGATGTTTTATAAATAAGTTGTCAAAGTTCGACATCCATAAGTTGAACGGTGATCAAACTGTGAATTTTTGAAAACAGCATGTCTGAGAAAAGGATGGAATTTGGAAAAATCGAATTTCGGTCAGTTATTAAGTATTTATTTTTGAAAGGGTTATCGAACAAAGAAAGTTTTGCTGATATGATAGAAACCTTAGGTGATCAGTGTCCTTCATACGCCACTATTAAAAACGGGGTTGCGGAATATAAAAGAGGAAGATCAGATGTGAAAATTGAGCACCGCCCTGGAAGACCAATTTCTGTCACCACTCCGGAAATCATTGATTCTGTCCATGACATGATTATACAAAATCGACGTATTGAGATTAAGAATATTGCAGAAGCATTGCACATTTTCTGAGAACGTGTGTGTCACATCATTCATCACGACTTGGGTATGAAAAAGCTTTCGGCCAAATGGATTCCAAGATGCTTGAACGTTGATCAGAAGCGCGTTCGATTGACAACGTCAAAAGAAATCTGTCGCGGTTTTGCAAGATTCCTCAAACTTTTTGGACCGGCTTGGACGTGGATCCATCACTATGACCCAGAGACTAAAGAGCAATACAAACCGTGGAAGCCTGTTGGTTCTCCACGACCCAAACAATTTCATGTTCAAAAACCGGCTGGCAAGATTCTTGCTTCAGTTTTCTGGAACAAGATGGGATAGTTCTGATAGATTATTTGGAACGGGGTAGAACTATCACGGAAGCATAGTATACTGAGGTGCTAACTATATTACGTATGAAAATTGCGGAAAATCGCCGCGGAAATCTTACCAGAGAGCTTCTACTCACAAGTCGTTGATTGCACTGCAAAAAATGATGAAATTGGTTTTGAATTGGTTGAGCACCCGCCCCATTCTCCAGATTTACCACCGTCAGACTACTATTTGTTCCCAAAACTCAAAAAACATTTGAAAGGTAAAAGATTTTCGACAATGACGAAGCAATATGTGTCGTTCAAAAGTGGTTTGCAAACCAAGACAAATATTTTTTTAATGGCTTAGAATTACTTTATGAACGTTCTGCTAAATGTATAAATCTCAAAGGAGATTATGTTGAATAAATAAATTTTGTTTTGAAATATTGTGGCGTACATGTGTGAGCAAACATTTTACAACATGAACCTTATTAAAAATAAATTGAGATTCCAAATAACCAATGAGAACTTGCAGTCCTGTTTGAAATTAAAACCAACAAGTTACACACCTAATATATACTAAAACTTTCTAAGGAAACGCAAGCACATTGTTCTCATTAATTTAAATGCATACTAATTACATGTTGTGAATTGTTTATGAATATACTATATGCATAAATGTATATATCTATACTCAATACGTTATATTTAAAAAATTATATATTAAAATATAACTATGGCTCTTATAAATTTTTCCAAACGCCCTTAAAGCTAAAATTGGTTCTTTAGCTTCTAAAGTTTTCCGACCACTGGGCTAGTACAACCTAAAAGCCAGTGTAAGCTAATTTAACAATTCCAGTATCACAACACGTAAAGGTTAACCATAAACCGAGCGTGCCAACTGCCCGTACAAAAACCATACATTACGAGATTAGCGGTAAATTTTGAAAAAGACCGTGCACATGTGAAATTAGAATAATCAAAGCTTATTCGTCAATATTTATATTTATTGTTCGACTGAAACAGGTTATTATGCTAGTAGTTTTCATTTAATCAAAATTTAAGTAAAAAGTCTTCATAAACACTTACCCGTTCATTGTATGTTGTCTTATTGAAAAATAAGCAGCAATTATCTGGTTGTCAAAACATCTGGATTTAATCAGGATAACACATAATTTTAACTTCCATTACGATTTTCTATAACACCACGTTTAGGCGAAACGACACGAACTATAAAAATTTCAGTCAATTTCTTGAATTCGTTATCGCCGTTTATAGCCACATTTTTGTGTGGTATGGGACGAACACACATATACGAAAAATAAATTGGAGTGGGGAATTCGCTCTCCATGTGTTTCTGGCGGGTAAATATTTAAATACCAGAACTAGGTGCCAACGGAAGTCAATTCCAAAAACAATCGAACTTACATAATTCGAACTTTTCTGTATCTCGAATATTTATCTCACTCGAAACCAAATTTGGGAGTTTTGAAACCGGTGAACTTCCTTAACTGGAATTTTTGTAATGTACATTTTTGTTTTTGGATAAATAAGGTGAATATTTAAAGCGAAAGTTATCCTTTTTTTTTATTATCAACGACTAACTATTTACAATCTGCTACTTAGCATTAAGTAAATTCTTTAAATGAAAAGATGACATGCAAAGTAATCATCCAGTGATGACACTTTCAGTTACTTAACTAAATTAATAGAAATGTTTGCCTTAACCTATTCCATATAAAATAGATCTTCCATAACAGAATGAAGGAAGTTTGATATTATGTGTCCGCTGTCTAACAGTGTTAAGTAACATACTAATTAAATCTATATGGTAAATCTAGGGTATAATATCTGAGATTGTCCTCACTGTTGTGAAATAAATTTAACGCTAGACTATTCGGATGCATTTGTAATTTCTCTAAGTATATTTCACTTTTTATTGTATTCATTTTAAGGTCGATGTTTATTTCAGCGTTGGTAATAAACTGTGAAGCGTTGATGATGGTCGGTAATATCTTGGATTGAAATCTCTCTAGGATGGATATGTTCGAGTTTGACGCTGTCCCCCATATTTGGATTCCGTAGAGCCAAACAGGTTTAAAAATCACTTTGTATATTAACAATTTGTTGTCCAGACTAAGGTGGGAGTTTCTGCCTAACAGCCAGTAGTAGCTTTTAAATTTCAAATTCAGTTGTAGTCGCTTTTTCCAGATATGAGTTCGCCATGTAAGAGTCTTATCTATAGATATGAATACCCAAGTACTTAGCACTATCAGATGGTAGTATTTCCTTTCCATTTAGTGCAATATGCCTCTTCGCTTTGTGAACGGAAAATATACAGACTTAGTTTCATTTAATTTTATGTGCCATTTTTTAAACCATTCTTGAGCTTGATCTAAACTGTTTTGCAGTTTTTGTACTGCCCTAACTGGGTTTTCATCGGTGGTTAGAATAGCCGTATCATCGGCAAATGTGGCAAACATAGCATTGTTGTCAGTGGGCAGGTCAGCTGTAAATATAAGATATAATAGGGGTCCCATGACACTTCCTTGAGGAACTCCCGCTTTTATCTCTGCCAGTTTTCTCTTCTTCATGCTTGACTAGGAAATATCTTTCTTGTAGATATGATTTTAATATAACATAAAACGTATCCAGTAGACATTGCTTTAGTTTCAAAAGAAGTCCTTCGTGCCATACTTTGTCAAATGCTTGATTAACATCGATAAAGAAGGCAGGGCAGTATTGTTTTTCTTCGAACGCTGCAGTTATGTAAAGCTGCGTATTCACTTGAGCATTTTTACGCGCACGAACGGTTTGCGTGCAAAAATGATCATATGAGTACCGGCAAAACAGGCGTGCGCGCAAGTTCTGAGCACGCACGCAATCGCTCCATCGGTTGTCGGTCTCGGGGACCACCTCAAAGGAATTTTGCGCGCACGTGTTGCTCAGTTTGGACGAGATTTTTAATTGCGGTTGGTTCATAATTTGTGTGTGTGAAAAATAGCCATTTAATCAAGGAATGGAATAATGAACTAGCATTAAACTTCTTTATTTTAGGACCAATAGCAATAATTAAAAATCCTAAGTCCTGAGATGGCATACGAACGAAATTATAAAAGTGACCACTGGTTTCTTGTAACTTCATGTTTGATAATAAATTTGATCCATTACACAACTGCCTGCTACGATATAGCTGTGTAATCCACCAACGTTTGGTTTGTTTTTTATTTTTTTGTTTTTTTAATACAGTGCATTACAATAAATGCTGCACTTGTAATTGTTGCATTTCTTCGAGACATTTCACCTCATCAAATCACACACATACAGCAAAAGTTATTAAGCACAACTGGAGCGGATATTTGCGCGTACAAATAAAAATGTAAAAATAATTATGTGTAGATTTTAAAATTTTCGCGAACGAACGTGTGTGCGCGCAAACGTTTGTGCACGCAAAAATGCTCAAGTGAATACGCAGCTTAATGTACCACACGATGTACTTGTTTAATCGTCGAATGCTGCTTTCTAAACCCGAACTGATGTTCCGGTATTATTTTTGTTTCGTGTAGTACGGGCATTAGGCGTTTCATTAACAGCTTCTCGAATAATTTACTTAAAATAGGCAAGAGACTTATCGGTCTGTATGATGTTACTTCGTAGGCTGGTTTTCCTGGTTTTAAGATTAGGATAATCTTGGCTATCTTCCATTGTGCAGGGAAGTAGCCAGTTCTTAGTATGGCGTTAAAAATGAGTGTTATCAGCGTGGTCCCTTTATTCTTTAAATGTTTCTTTAAAAAGCAACGAGGATATCGAAAATGCTGTTGAAGTATTTACTAACTACTACCCTACAAAACACGGCCTGGAATGCTACACCAACAGCACAAGCGCAACCAACCAAACGTTATCTTCCCGATGTGATCATGGATAAAATTTCTGATAAAAAAAGATTACGCAAGATATGGCAAACTAGACGCAGTGTTGGGTAAGTTACTCTAAAAAAGTAACTAAGTAAGTTAATCAGTTACTCGGTAAAAAAGTAACTAAGTATGTTACTAAGTTACAAAATTATAAAAGTAACTTGAATAAGTTACTAAGTTACCATAAAGTAACTCGTTATTTTTTAAGTTACCTTTTTTATGAGACGCTACTAATATACATGCAATTACTACCAACTTATTATCAACAGAAACAGGTATTTTATTGCTCGCTAACCTCATGTCTTCAAAATCATCAACCTCCATGAAAGTGCTGTTCATTTTGATAAACAAACACTTACTGAAACTTGTCACAAACAAATTTACTACATGAAGTGCAGATAGCATACAACACAGATTTATTATAGTAATGTTTAAACAGCAGAACGTGGGAGAAGGAACAGGCTTAGAGCTTAGAGGCGCTGGTTCAACGATGTTTTTGGGATTTTCCCAGGATTCTATTTTATTTTTCTTTATTATTGAAATATAGAGACGGTGAATGTATTTTCGTCTGAATTAGACACCCCCAACCTGCGCACAGGCGTTAGCAATGTACTTTCCAGTAATCCGCATACCTGCTCAGAGAGCTTCTAGTTGTTAAAGGATTAAAGATTACTGGAAAAAACTGTCACTACCCAAATAGGATCCGTCAAATATTATTTATTATCGAGTAAGTACAAGAAGGTATTCCTGTGTTCGGTATTAGCATTTGCATTCGAAATTTCAATAAATTCTTCAGCTTCAGGTATAATTTCTTAAATACTACGCATTAAAAACCGAACATTTTAAAATATTTTACATTTGTGGCATGAGAATATAACTTGTCATATTCAGTTACTAAAGTTACTAAATAATTGTAACGTGTTATAGTTACAATTACTGAAAACACAAAAGTAATTAAGTTACTATTACGTTACTGAAAAGTAACTAGTTACTAGTAACGAGTTACTTTTACTTAGTTACTACCCAACACTGACTAGACGCTACCCAGAAGAAAAACGAAGGTATAACAACGCCTGTAGAGAATTAAAGAAATTAATCAGCGATTACAAAAATGAAACCTTTACGCGTTACCTTGAAGGCCTCACTGCAACGGAAGATACTGACTATTCTTTGTGGAAGGCCACCAAACACCTCAAACAACCTCAACAAACAATTCCTCCAATCCGTAAGAACGATGGAAGCTGGGCCAAGAGTGACTCTGAAAAGGCAGAGGTTTTTGTAGAGCACCTAGGTAAAGTCTTCCAACCAGATGAAGCTATCTCAGCAACAGAACGTGATGAAATAGAAAACCTCTTGGATGTACCCCTACAATTATCCTTGCCGATTAAATACCTTTCACATAACGAGGTCAGGAAAATGATTGAAGGCCTGAAAGACAAAAAATCACCTGGATTACTGGACGAGTCCTAAAGGAAGTTATCCTAACAAATCATAATTACGGTAGGTACTGACAATTGCCTTATAGCTTAGCTAATATTCCAGAAACCTGTTTCTGAAATACCCCCTAATAAACGGGCTGTAAATTACAGAAATCTTAAAGTACGATGCCCATTCTTTCTTCTAATCGCTGCCATAGTAGTTATGAATATGAGTGACCAGAAAAGAAAATTGAATGTGTTGTCGTTATCGGATAAAGTGAGGTTAATAAGTAAAATTGACAGAGGTGTACATCACAAAAAAGAGATTTCCGCAAACTTTGGAATTCCTCAAGTACACTAACTACAATTATAAAGAAAATGTAATTTAAAACAATCAAAAATTACAAATGTTTTTAAGAAATAATGTTTCCTATTCAGCATATTCTTTTTTTTCTGTTTATATTATGTGCATTACATATGTTATATATACATGTATATACAGGGTGTCCCTAAATTGCCTTAAAAGCTTGAGGTAAACTTTTTCTACAACCGATACAGACCTCAAAATTGCAAACAGGAACTTCCTACCGCGCTTAGTTTCCTCATAAGAGCCAGTTAAAGAATCTGAAACTTGGCAACACTTTTGATACTACTTAGGAAAAGCTAAAATCAGTAGGCCAACAGTTGGAATGTTTAAAGTAAAAATTAGGATACAGTGCGTTGTAAAAAAATAACTTATTTCACAGAACATGTTCAAAATTTCTGCCACCAACTTCACGGCATTTGATTGCCCTTGTAATGATGGCCTGTTGGACACGCTGGAGCATTGCTTCATTAACGGTTGCTGCTGCTTCACGAATACGAACTACTAGCTCTTCTTCATTTTCAATTGGCGTCACACACATACCATATTTTTCAAATCGCCTCGCAAAAAGAAATCCAGTGGTGTTAAATCTGGGCTTCTTGGAGGCCTTGGATAAAATTCCCTAAGCCACTTTCTCGTTCTAGCCGCATAATGGGATGGCGCCCCGTCTAACTGCATCCACATATCGCGGCGAACCAATAAAGGGGTATCTTCTAACAATGTTGAGAGTTCATCGTTTAGAAAATTCAATTTATTGTTAGCAATAAATCGCTGAGGTACAAAAGGACCTACCAATTTGTCATCTACGATTCCTGCCCATACATTGACCGAAAACATAACTTGATATTTCCCTTCATGCATGGCGTGGGGATTTTCATGGGCCCAAATATATTGATTGTGGAAGTTAAAAATGCCATTTCGTGTAGAAGTGGCTTCATCTGGCCTTAAAATATTATTTACAAATCTTGGGTTTCTTCTATGTTGTTGTAACAACCAGTTGCAGAAGGCAATGCCTTTTTCATAATCTTCCCCTAATAAATGTTGCACCCTACTAATGGTAAGAATAAAGGCCATCATCCTTTATAATCTTGTGAACAGTGGTTTTTGATGCACCAACATTCAACAATTCTAGAAACAGCACGCAGATTAATACTTGACTCTTCAGTTACCAGATCAAAAACCTCCTCTTCTAAGTTCTTGTCTCTAACAGTTCTTGGTCGACCTCTATCCCAATTTTAAACAGGAAGGATATTTCCAGTTTCTCGAAAACTGTGTTTGCAGCTCGAATTACTACGAGGCTTGGATGTCTTCTATTAGGAAAACGTTGAGCGTAAACCCTAGCAGCCTCATTGCAGTTTCCCTCACATTCCGCAAGAATCCAAATCATATCCACGTACTCGTTTAATGATTGTCAAGACACAAGTGAACTTATTAACACGAATTAAAGGCGAATTTAATGCAGAATTCGTAATTCAATTCAAAATTGATTTACTTGACATACGTATCAAAACGCAAACAACAGATTTTTGAAATTTTTACCACCGTACCCATGCACCTGCATTGTTGTCAAATTGTACTTCTACCAAAAGTATGATTTTTGACAGTACTTCCAAACGAAGAACTAAATTGCTAATTCAATGTTAATTAGCGGTTTTGAATTAATTTAAGTTTCCTCATTAAGCAAATACATGTTTTATTTAATTTCTTATAACCATTTGGCTAAAATTCTGCACTAAAGGTATGAACTTTAACACCATCGTACAAGAAAACTAAGCTGCGGAGCAAATTTTTTCGTGCAGTTTTGTCTTAAGAATTCTTAAAGGAAAAAGTTTACCTGAAGCTTTTAGGGCAATTTAGTATATTATTATTATTATGTGTTATTGAGGGACCTACAATCTACATATGAGCCCCACATTGAAGCGACAACAACATTACCTTTGAGAAAAGGGGGAATGTTCCTTTACTTGCAATCGTATCGTAACAAAGATGATTTCATATGTAAACAAATTTTACAATATTATTACATAAGTTGTTGCAACAACACAAAGGACACGCTTCCAACACAAACTTTAAGAAAATTCTTATCTCAGGATTTATAAGATACATTCGGGTAACTGCTGTATAACCTTTAAATTCTGTGCTGGTTAATAGAACAAAGCGAAGGATACAAAGTAGTAAACATGAACTTATAAAATCTGGATACAACAAAGAAATGAATTAATGTTATCGAATTATCTAAGTTTTTTCGTATGAAACGTTAAACAATTTTAACAATTAAATGAGAAAGTTACATGAAATAATTCTTCTTAGAGTGCTTTATCTCTTACGAGACGTAGCAATCTTCTCTCCTATGCCTGTGTTGCGCGTTATTAGAGTGTCACAGACCTACAGGACCTACAGTTTTAAGTGGGCTCCGAACCACGGGAAGTGTAAACACTTCTACTCCAGAGAAGATTTACTAGGCAGAATACCTCGGTTTTGCCATTGCCTTGCGAGGGAGAACGGCCGTTATAAATCCGATGTTCCGGTACTGGGAATTGAACCTAGGACCTTCAGCGTAGAAGTCTAACGCGCTAACCTCTATCCCACGGCCGCCTATGAAATAATTAGTAAGGTCTAATTTAACAAAGCACTTTCAAACGGACCCACCTTTTCATATAGAAGCACTTTTCTTCTAGTGTTGGTAAAAACTTTGGACTGATTATCTTCCTATTCGCAAAATCGTTTCACAAGGTAATTAACCCAAATATTGTTTACTGTTTATTGCTTCAAATGTTCAAATATACCAATAAGCTTATAAATACGTTGCACTTTTATATTTTCTTTTTAAATTGTTAACCCCAAACTTGGTTCACTTTTCACAAATCGTTGTTGATTCGATGTTACTTATTTGTTTCAGTTTATTTTAAATTAAATTCGATTGCTATTCCAGTTGCAGTTCCAGAATACGATGCGAATATCTCCCAAGTAATTAACAGGTATAAAACTTTTTTTCCACATTGTAGATCATTCCTAACCTTGAAGTTTGTTGACGAAAAATAAACAACTTAAATCTACTGACGCTATTTTGATAATCCGCCCCAAATCCTTGATTTTCGGCTAATTTGCCGAATTTTATCCATTTATCAAACAGATAAGTAACAAATAACTAATTTGAACCGTAACACTTAATAACATCGTTTTATTCAAACAGGATATAATAAACACACAAAATTACAAATTTAATTAACTCGTCAGACGAACGTCTGTTCACATTGAAATTTTCATAGTAACTCCCCGTTGTTTTTCTTCCTTTTCTTTCAACAGATGTTAGGTGTGTACATTTAATTTGGTTATAAACTGTATATATTTTGGTGATTCAAACAAATAAATGTAAACTGTTCCTTTAAAGTGCAACAATATTTGAACAAAATTCACATTTTCCACGTGTAACTACTTGAAAATTCTAGGGTCGCATTCTTGGCCTCAAGAGGGTGTACATACGGACCAGACGTTTTAAGTAAGAGGGCGGGCGGAAGAAAGCCCATGTGCGAGGTAGGAGATGGTTAGCTAATTATTATAGTTAATCTAGTGCACTAATGGTTGAATCTTCTGATATGTAGCTATAATTAGATAAAGTGTGATTGCTAATCAGTATTGCTCGTTATATGAGTGTGGTTGTGATTGAGAACTCTCGGAGTTTGGCCAGGTGATATTGAAAGCTTGTGCAGGTGTGGCTAGCCACGGGGTTTTAAGGAATTGCAAACCGGGGAACCAGAATCCTGTGTCACATGTTTCGTGTTAGGCAGTTCGCGCGGTTGTCACAGGGACATAGGTGGATGGTATTCCTCCCCTATTGGCACCCTAGGGAGCAAGAATTGCAAATCGGGGTCGTAGGCCCCAAAATCCTGTGACGTATACATTCTAGGCAATTCATCGTGCGTCACAAAGACATAGGTGGTTGATATCCCTCCCCCCCTATTGACTCTTCGAGAGTGCGCCGGTGCAACTGATGTTCAAATGGTATTAAAACAGAAGTAATTATCTAATGGACAAGTTTAAAGTGTGTCCTTTGTGTTGTTTCAATAACTTATGTAATAATATTGTAATAATTTTTTTGTTCATATAAAATGGAGGTCATCGTTATTGCTGGTGCAAGTTTGTTTGTTTGTATTTATTTAACGTCGGCCTATTACTGCTACTATGGCTAACCACCGACGCCAAGGAGCGATCCTACCACACCTGGAAATTTAGCCTGTTTGACGATTCTTTTGACGTGCCCAACAACACTTGGACACAGGGCCTACGATTTTACCTCCTATCCGAGAAGACGGGCCGTTTTAGCATTTCCTATCGCTCAGAAAAAAACCACCGACCTCGGCGTCCGGATTCAAACCCGACAGCTGCGTAAAAGGCATACGGCCAACGTATCCGAGCTACCGGCGCCGGTGAAACAGCATTTTTTTAAACGTAATATTATTATCGCTTTAATGTGGGGGCGCATATGAAGGTCCCTCAACCAAATATAAAGATTCACACATAATATATATGTGTATATATATATATATATACCTATATATATATATATATATATATATTTAGCGGAATCATACAATCCTGAGCCAGGCATAGTAACTTGAACCTACAGTCCTGAGCCATCACGACAATCCTGAGCCAGTATATTGGCTCAGAATTGTTTACCATGCTTTTCGACCGTCCGATGTCTCTACGGGTACGTACACTCAATCTTATTTTTGGCTCAGATTTGATAGAAACGCCAAATTTTAGTTCCGTATGTTGCCATAGGCGGCGCTGCCTGTAGTGACGGCGTATATGTGAAATATGTAAAAAAACCTACAAATTTGAACCAAATATACGCGTACGAATTGGCAACAGCGCATTTCAAATTATGTGATTCTCGGATGTATGGGTGGCTTCAATTTGTGTGCAACAGTTGATAGTGGATATATATTTTTTATGTGTACAAGAAGTAGTATTATATTAAATTTAGCTAAAAAATCTTTTAGTGGTAAATACTGCATCTTTTTAGTGGAAGATAATTTAAAATATATTATAAAAATGTACTCTTTGAAATGAAATACGTTCTAAATTAACACTGATTATTATGTGACACATTATTGTGCAATTTAATCTGTATTCTTTATAATGAGCTGCATTGTGTGTTTGAAAAATTACATTTGCCTAAACTACGGTTGTAAACATTTTTCTATTTTTATTTATTCAAAACCCGCAAATGCGAAAAAATTTTAAAATAATGTAATTAAAAAACTTTTGAATTGACTACTTTTCAGCTCTTAGCGTTTTTAATAAATTTTGCGAAAAAATGTTAAGATTAGAGTGTTAATTGTGTTGCTACATTTTAAGTACACAGCTGCTGTGGCAGAGCGTTGGTGGTCACCGTAGCTTCCGGTGAAGATACTTTTACTATATTAGATTATAAAAGAAATGCCATCGGACAATCATGATTAATTCATTTGGTCCTCGTAGTCACAGAAAGTAGTAAAGCGAGAAAAATAAATATAGCAGATCATATTGCCAAATTTGCTACTGTTTTTGTTTATTAATTTTTATTACGAAAATAATGCTTTATTTAATTTATAGATGAGTATGTATATTATAAATTTAATTTCTTTTTTAATTGTGAAAAATACATTCGTAAACATTCTAGTCGTAAATTATTTCGTTATATATTACATACATCTTAAAACATTCTGCTAGCCAGGAGTCCCAAACAAATTTTGCTTGTTGTCCCAAAAAGTATATCCACTGTTATCACTCAATAACGTTACTTATTGATTGGCCAGTTGCTTGAGGTTGCCTAGGCATTCCAAGACAAGCTTGGATTCACACCTATAGGCTTTCAGAGCCTTTATTGCTGCTTGGCTGTCTGTTAGAATATCGATTGTTGCACCTTTATAACCTTTCCTGAGGTTTATTCTAGTGCAGAGGTTTATGGCATAAACCTCAGCTTGCAAGATGGTAGTTCTGGTTCCAAGGGCTTCATAAATGCGGCAGCCAGGGCCGTATACGCCCGCGCCAGTGCCTCCTTCCTCCATCTTTGACCCATCCGTGTACCAGCGATCCTCTTTTAAATGGAGGCGCTCCTGTTGACCATGTTTCTCGGTCTGGAATGTTGACTTTGAAGGGTTGGTCAAAATTGTATGTTACTTGCATAACGTCTGATACGGTATACGCCGTTCGCTCTAAATGGGGGAGGTTTAGAATTTCTAAGTGGCCTGTTAGGTCCCCTGATTTAAAATGGTTAACCCTTGCGAGCGTCAGCGCATGTACCGGTAAGTGTAGGGGCGTTATCCCTAAATGGCTTCCATTGCGGCAGTTGGTTACTATAAGACAAACAGATTATATCGGCATACCAAACGCTGTAACCAAAATCCAGATGAAGGGAAGGTCACTAAAAGACAAACTGCTCAAAGTGACGGACAAACAACGTTAATTTTTAGCACACTTTATAAACATGACCAATTACTAAATAGTGAATTATTTCCACGTATGGGGGCAGATGAGGTAGCATTAATTACTAAAAAAGATCGCTTGATATGTCAATATGCTTATTCCTATATAAAGGGGCGTAAAAGTAAAGGTAATATCGACTTGGTTAGACGCTTAGCAAAACTACTCATTTTTGCAAAAAAAGCACATGGTACCGAAATACGAGAATTAATGGATCTACTGCGTCTGTACAGGTTTAAAACCATTGTGAATGGCATTAACGAAATCGCAAAATATAATTCCGAAATGGAGAGATATGAATCACCAACTTTGGCCATGAACTTTGGTACGTTGTTAAAAAAATGTTGCGACTTGGGATATACTCATTTACTGCAAGAAAAGACAAATACCAGTACCCCACGCAAGGAATTAAAAATACTAAAAAAGTTAATTGAATCACAATGGGCGGATGAAGTTTCTGCGCTGACTGTCACAAACTTGAATGAAAATAGATGGAATAAAGAAGAATTAATTCCTCTGTCTACAGATTTAAAGAAGCTAAACGAATTTTTAAAAGAAAATGCTGAGAAATATTACACTATTCTGAAAAGTGAACCCAAGGATTTTAAGTCTTACACTTTACACCCAAATTCTACTTTTGAATAGAAGACGACCTGCAGAAGCAGCCGAATTAAAAGTTGAGACTACAAATCAATAAATATGAAACATCGTTAAGAAAATGAACTTGTTGAAAGTCTAACTGAAACTGAACGGATTCTTTTGCAAACCTATAATCGAATAGTAATACGAGGGAAACGCGGGAGAGAAGTGCCGGTTCTTCTGTCTCCTGACATAAAACAGCATTTTGATTATTTAACTGACGTACGTGGTCATTTTATTAGCAATAATAATTACGTGTTTCACACTTCTGGAAGAAATTGCATCAATGGAACGAAAATATTACACAAATACGTCGACAAATGTGGAGCTACACAACCGTTTAGTATTACAGCAACACGCCTTAGAAAACATTTGGAAACAGTTTGTCAGTTATTGCAATTTTCAGAAGGAGACTTAGAACAGTTGTCCAAATTTATGGGTCATACACTGCGAACCCATTGCAGTGTGTATCGAATGGCTGATAGCGTATATCAAACCGCTAAAATTTCAAAACTGCTTCTACTAATGGCAGATGGCAAAGCAAATGAATTTGTAGGAAAACAGATTGATGATATTAACATCGATCTCAGCCCTGTATATGAAAATACGGGAAACATTTTTGACGAAATATCTATAATTCCATCTGCTTCATTAGCAGGTCAGAAGTAGCAGAAGAGGTCACGAAGCAAGGTAAATAGAAAGAAGAGGTATTAGTAAAATATTTTGCTAAACACATTAAGAACAAACAGCCACCGAAAAAGAGTGAATGCCAAGAACTGCAAGATTTACATCCAGAATTATTTAAAGGCAGAGATTGGACGTCAATGAAAGCTGTAATTTTTAACATATATCACGGAAACTTAAGAAACTATTAAAAATAAGCTTTTTATACCTACATCAACTATATTTGATTAATGTTTAATATTTGTACTATCTGTTTTTCGCTTTTTATACTTATTTATAAAGATGAGAACATTTCAAAAATTTCAGGGGCTTACTAAAATGAGTAAAAATGTCTTAAAGATGGGGCTGCATACGCTTCGTTAGGGAAGTACTACTCCTTGAGGTTTGTAAGGCATGTCAATTTTCGCTAATTTTTTATTAACGAAGAAGGAAAAAACATCCCTTACTAATATTTCAAGATATTGTATCTCCATACTGAGGCGTTAAAAATGTTTACTCATTTTGTGCGTACTGTACGCCCCTAAAATTTAAAACTCTCTTTTTAACACCCTGTATATTTATCGTGTTTTATTTCATGTAAACGTTTTGTAATTTCTGAAATAAAAATTATCAAAACATTTGACTGCGATTAATTTAACGATCAATTATTAACCAAATAGAAAGATAATGTTACCTTCAATATACAACGTGAAAATGAAAAGTAGGATAAAAATTATCCACAGTTGAATACAAACACTTTGTTAAAAGCAGGCTTAGATTTGATGAAAATTTAGCGTTGTAAGCGTTTATATGTCAAGTCCGTGTAACAGCAAATTCAATGGCTGGCTTTTTTCTAAAATGTAATAACTTCAGTGTTGATTTTTTTAATAATAGTTTTATTATAAGGAAAGAAGAATATTTCTTATTTATAATACCTTATTTAACTGAATCGCAAGAAAAAAACAGTTACTATATTTTAATCATTTTAATTCAATGGGAACACTAATATTTTGTAGCTCCTCATTTTTATTTAGGACTTTTTTCAGCTTTCATGGCATAAAATTTACTAAATCGTGAAAATAATATCTTCCTGGAAGTGATTGCGCGTACAAAAAAAGTACTAGTATAATATTAATGTTTTATAAACATAGGTATACCCTTTTAATAGAAATGCTACGGTGTAACTTTTTCGTCCCAATAATCATATCAAAGTAATAAACACTACCCAACGCAACATGATACATATCGCTTAATGGCAGAAACTCAATATGGCAACATTGTAATGGCTCAGGTTTATATGCAGCTATTGGTAGTACGAGTATATAAGGCTTCAAATTACTTGAGTTTTGGTATGGCTCAGAAATGTTGGTTTTTCTTAAAAATATACAACTTCATATTTATTGCTAATTTTGGAATATATATTACGGATAATAGATGCCTAAGTACAACGGCATCTATATATGAAACAATACTGCCTAAAACTGTATTAATTCTTGATGGTTTGGAATTGTATGGTTCGTGTACTGGTTCAGGAATGATATAAAGAGCTATATATATATATACATATATATGTATATGTACATACACATCAGTCTTCCAATGTTTCATCGGTAGCTGATGCGCATTCGCCATAGCTTCCAATCTTCGGCATCTATTGATGTTAGATTTTCATGTCTCATAACCTTCTTATTTCTGTCCTCCACTTCAGTTCTGGTCTCCCTCTTCTCCTCCTGCCCGCCGGCGACCAGTTCATAATACTCCTCGGCCATTGTTCTTCTGCCATCCTCAATAAATGCCCATATCATTTTAAAATATCATTCTCCGCCCTTTCTACCACTGTCTGTTGCACCCCTGCTCTATTTCTTATTTCTTCATTCCTAACTCTCTGGATTCTAGAAGTTCAAGCTGAGCGTCTCCTAAAGTCCATTTCTGTGGATAGCGGCATTTGTTTCCTTTTTTGATTAAGTCCACGTATCGTATTCGTAGGTCAAGATGCTTTCTACAATCGGTGCAAGGGTTTCATTTGCAATTGTAAGTTTAAATCCCATATTTTACTACCAACTACGGCAAGTGACGTTGAGTGACTTCCTTCACAGCCCCCCCGGCGTTTAGTAAACCAACTATAGGTATCTTTGTTTAACTCACTGCTTTTAAGAGAATGCTATCTTTTCTCACGGAACTTGCTACACATTATTTAGATCTAGTGGTAGTTAACCAGTAAGAATTTGGCCGATACCTAACCAACAGGATAAGTTGTATTGAAAGACGCAACAACGCTGTCGGATAGATTTATCCTAGGGATTAGTTTATACCGCCTCACAACTGTCATATACTTTTATCGGAACTTTGAAAGACCGGCCCTTAGTTGGATATATGGTAAATTTGATGTTCTTTTCATAAAAATTAACTTTTGGCTAGCTCATTTGGCAAAGATGATATAGGGTTTCACCATTATTAGTCACATGTACTTTGTGTGTAATTACTTGCGCAATACATTCGGAAATTTAATTTGTACTTAAAATGTGGAATATGTATTGAGTGATTAGACATGCATTGATTTAAATAAATATCCGTAAATATCAATATATGTTTGGATTTAATCTTGAAAGTGGTATGAATATGTGCCATAGAATATTATATGTAATTTTTTCCTCAACTGGAATGCGATATATGTATATAAGAATATTTTAGATAATGCGAACATTACATTGTTTGTTCATACACTATATTATTGTTCATGGCCATATGACAACTAAGTATATAACAAAACTTTCATTTTGTGCAATATCGTAGTTCTCTCATACTTATAAAACGTTAAAATAATAAAAAAAATACATACATTGAAGTATACATTCGTTCGCCATTTGGACCTATCTGTTGGTTCTGCAATCTGGTTTTAACAAGATCCAGTGGAAAAACGCACGATACTCCTATAATTCCAGCAATTCCTCCGTTTATTATTTTAGGTATTAATCTGAAAATGAAAAATGTAAGTGTTCTGCACAAAAAAGAAAATGTTTATAATTATGTAGGTAGGCATAGCTGGGGCCTCGGTGGAGTAGTGCGGATACGCACTGCCACTCACAGGTGGTCACAGCGAAATGTGGCCGATCGGCTGGGGTGTTCGAATCCCGGCTGGGGCGACAGCATTTCGCTTAGTTAAGTTTAGGGTTTATGTTGCATGAATGTTTAGTGTGTAAAGGACGACCGCACCCCCCTGAAGTAATGCGAAAGAGGTTTCCAGGGGGGGAACGGTAGTATGAATGAATGAGAAAATAAAAAAAAGAAGGTAGGCATAGCTACTAATTAGTCTTAACGGCATTTTAGAGTTCTCAGTTTTTACTTTTATTTACAAAAGAAAGAGAAAACAGATTAATAACTGTAAAAGGAAGAAGTAAACACCATATACAAAAGAGTGTGACGGAAAACGGTTCAAGGCTTTACGTGCATCTGATGCCAGAGCTTAGTCATAAATTGATTGTGTTTTCCACCAAGTTATTTTTAGTTTTGTGGTTTATCACTTAACGCTATGTTATGCAAAAGCAACGTAACTGTCTGGCTTTTTGACCGACCACTAGTACATATTTCTAAGTAAATAACTAATTTATAAAATTATATAAATAATTAGTAGGTATTTGAATTTTAAATGTAGAGCAACATCAGAAGACTTTTATTAAAATCAAACAAATTAAATCCAATTTTGGAATACTAACTACGATATTTTCATAAAATCAGTTTTAAAGGTCACGAAATGATAACTTATCGTCAATTTAGAAATACTAAAATATGCAATTTGGAAAATGTGGGGATTTTTCATAGAGAAAATAAGTTATAGATTAAGCTCTGGTTTATAAATATATGCAATAGATCTAAGTATAATTTAAATGAATAATTGTCAAGCAGACTCTTCTCAAGTAAATTTCTTAACAACGTTTGTATGTAATAGATTAAAATATTAACTACAAACCGCGTGTTTTTCCATGCCAAAGGTTACTGAAATGAATAATTTAATTGTGAAGCAATTTTGAAATCCCCTGTATTCACAACAGTTCACAATTCTTGTTATAATCTTCCACAAAAAAAAAATTACTTAGGTTTATTCGGAATCTAAGGGCCATTTAAATATTCCCGCTGATTGACGGGCGTAGTAATAACTTTGGTTCATTATGGGGTGCTTTAGCAGTTGATGAACTAGCCACATGCCACTTTACCGTGGTTCTGTCATTGTTTTCAGTTGCGCAATAATAATTAACGCTACGATGAAAATCCCGCCAAGAATGAAGAACGAGCTGTGATTCGTTTTCTCCATGCAAAAAAACGAAAATGCTACAGAAATGTATGCGATTATGGTCTAGACATCATGAGCGGAGGAAAGGTTAGACACCGGTGTAGGAATTTTAGAGATGGCCGAAGAAATGTGCACGATGAGGAACTAACTGGAATACATTCTGCTGTCAATCTTGTGGAAAAAGAGAGAACGTGAAGACTGGCGTATAACGATTTTGAAATTGGTCGCAAGTCATCCTCAAATTTCAAGCACAATACTATAGGAAATTGTCTCGAACAGGCTACAGTAGCACAAGCTTTGTTACGAGGTACCAGCGAATTGCCTCTGCACGGACCGTCCTGCATCGCTAGGAAACTGATAACGATGACTAACTCAATTACGTTGTGACTGGCGACAAGATTAAACAACCGTTAAAATCAAGCAAGAATCAACGTAGTGCGAGTTGCCCTAAGGCAAACGTTTTAAACCGACAGCAAATGGCTACTGTTCTCGGGACAGGAAGGGCGTATTGTTGAGTGATTTCCTGGAATGTGGTACGACAATTAATGCAGACATGTATTAAGAAATGGTGATTCAGAACAAAAGCCGAGGATTGCTGACCTCTGGAGTCGCACTTTTGCACCATAACGCGTACGTGACGACTCCCACTGTGCAACTTATAGATCAATTCAATTGAGAAATTTTTAACCATCCCCCATACAATTACGACTTAGGCCCCAGGTGGCTATGACCTCTTCCTTCATTTTAAGAATTTATTAAGAACCTTCGAACGTTCGAACGACCTCACGGTAGGTACACAATTGATTTTCGTTACTGGTGGTGGCAACCTTCTACGACCAAGGTATACAAAAACTTGTACCACAATTCTTCTTATAATCTTGCACAAAATTGCTGAGGTTTATTCGGAATCTAAGGGCCCTTTAAATATTCCCGCTGATTGAAAGGTGTAGTAGTAACTTTCGTGCTTTAGCAGTTGATGAACTACCCATACGCCACTTTACAGTGGTTCTGTCATTGTTTTTAGTTGTGCAATAATAATTAACGCTACGATTGAAAGGCCCGCCAAAAAAAAAAAACGAAAATGATACAGAAATGTATAAAATTATGCGAGGTTTATGGTCTAGAGTCTAGACATCATGAGCGAAGGAAATGTCAGAAGAAACGTGCACGATGAGAAACTAATTGGAATACCTTCTGTTGTCAATCAATTAAGAACTTGCGAACTTTTTCTCGACGATGACAACCTCAAGACGACGATACACAATTGGGTTCGTTACTGGTGGCAACCTTCTATGATCAAGGTATACAAAAACTTGTACCACAATATGATAAGTGTTTAAATTCGAATGGTGAATCTGTAGAGAAATAGTTTAGGGGTTATCTAAGATTTAACCATAATACTTTTTTCCAACCATATATTTTTGTTTTAAGGCCCTTAATTTCCGAACAAGCCTCGTATTTATAAGAATACGCAATTTTAGAAAATATAGGAGTGGTTCAAGTAAATAGAGGTTAACAATGTAGGAGAACAGAAGAACAGATTTAAAATTTACGTTCAAGATAGAGATCTTGACATTCTTTAAAGATTAAACAACATTAACCAAAGCGATATGAAAAACAACAGACCTAGTATTTAGAGAATTATAATTTGACCATTATTATAAATAATTAATAAATTAATTACTTACGCGAATTGAGGGACCTGAGTTTTGTCGGCCATGGCTGTGGTTGGTGAAATTGACCTGCAACGATTAATTCACTATAATGACCTACGTTAGTTACAATTTACAACTACTACAGATCAGCACAGAGGTAAATGGACTATGGCAACTGACGTTTGTCTGAAATTGAAATATCTCTTGATAAAGTCTGCTAATACTGTTACTTAACTAATTGTAAACAATGATAACTGAATCAGGCGTGTATGTCAAGAAGCACTTGTGTTGCAATTCACAATCAGTTGTCGAAGGAATACTTAGAAATTTTGATAAAAAAAAAGGTCGACAAGGACATGAAAAAATCTGTAATTTTTGACTCATATGATTGATTTAAATAACAATACCCTTCAGCTATCAAAGGGCATCTTTTTGCTTTACCTGGGTGAAAGTATAGTCAAATATTGTAACTGAACAAAGTGTGAAAATAACAATTTTATAGTAGGGTATACACGTATAATAACGTTATGTAGCGCTGAACGGTTTGCTGTTTTTAGAGTAGCTATATTTAGCTATTATTATCACTTCCTAAAACTATTATATCTCTCTGCATAATTACTGAACAAATATGCAACCAGAAATAGTTCACATGCTAGTAGTGGTTGAAGCTCGTACTACAACACAATTTTTATGTAGGTACATTCTTCAATAAAAATGATTATTACATATTGTATAAAACAATAATTCAGCAGTTGTTTGAAATTAAAAACTATTTTTAGCGAAATTATTTACTGTTAGATAAGCTTAAAATTATGATTACGAAATTTGTTGTACATTAAATTTAGATCTAGCGACCTTTTGACCTTATTAAAACAAAAAAATAATATACCTACAGGGTAAGTTTTCTGTTGAAAATATGTTCTCTAATATTCTCCATCTAAACTAATATAAATTCTAATGCTGTTTTGTAATTAGAATTGTATTTATGAAGGTATAAACAATATAAAACAATTTGCAAATATAGAATAAAACGGCACAATTAGCTGTTTAAAGCAAGGTAACATTAATAAACTTGTTTCTACCTTAGCGCTGAGGAGAAACACGTGGCAGAGAAGAGGCCGATGTCCAGCAGTGGGACGAAAAGGCTATCAATGACGTCAATGAACGCGAATAAAATATCATTGGTCAAGAATATTTTACCATTGCAATCTATTTATAATACCGTAGCAGTTTTTGCAGGAGATAAAACTCCACAATTTGCTATTTTTAAATTAAAAATTTCAGCAAAAATACAATCCCCTAATTTTTTTTATTTTTTAATAAACATCTTACAACAATTTTAAAATTTATGTTGTTTGTGTGACATCACAGTCCACCATGTTAGTGTTAATGTATCCTGATTTTATTTATGATTTTAACATAACCTATAATTACCTCGTTCTCGCAATTAAAATTTATTGTGAATCCTTTCTTAGTAAATATATTTTGTATTTGGTAGTTCTTCTGGCTGCTAATTAATTGGTGTGGTATAAGAAACAGTTAAACCCACCCTGCCACTTAAAGCAGGTGTTCAATATAAGCATAAAATTTCCTTATCAATTAGCTACAACACTTAACCTTGTACTTTATTGTCCCCTATGGGCAATAATAAAACGATACAAAAGAGAACAAATAAAGGCGACATCTTAACGAACTATATTGTTACAAGTTTCTACTCCATTGTTGTAACTTCCTTTATAATGTTCCTGATTATTTTGTGAGGAACCAATGACTATACTAATTTTGTTGATACGATTTTTATAGTGCCTACTCGGTACACACGCTTTTTATAATATTAAAATGTGGTCAACGATTCCAGTGTGTGTGTTTGGGTTATATGACTCGATGCAGAATTTTGTACAAAGACTTTCAAAATTTATTAACAACATTCTGCAAAACATGTACGACACGAACCAGAATTTTGTGCAAAATTATGTCTGAGAGCTTGCTCAAATAGGTCAAAATACGGTGACATCTATGAGAAAACTGTCAAAACAATCATGTTACTGTGGGTAAAGCAGAATTCTATCAAGGTTTCATAATATTATGTTGACAATTGCATAAGTTCGTAGAACTTTTATTTATTTATTTTATATGAACAGCAATGAATGTAGGACGCGAGCGATATAAGAGAAAGTGCGATTAACTTCGGCATAAACACGTGGTAAAACATTTACCTCTGTGCCCTCTGTGATCATTAACGAATACCAACAATTGTCCGTTTGCGCATTGAAACGACGCAGATCTGAACAAAATTCTGCAAATTTATAGCATGATTGCGCAGAATTTTGTGCAACATTTTACACACAGAGTTCTGTATAACACGATATAAAATTTTGTAAAACACTACTGTTTAGAATTTTGTACAAAATTTTGCGTCGTGTCATACTACTAGCCTTAAACAGAAACAGAAATATTAAGCAGCAAAACTTATATATAGTAATGGATGCCTGATATAATTGTTTTTGGTGTATTTTCCCAATTGATTAAACAAGCAAAAATGTTAACATTCTTAAAAAAAAATTAGAAATCGTCCTTGTTGTTTCATTATGAAAATACACATCATTCCCATTAAAGTACTGTTCTATGGTTTTTGAATAGTGGAACCGTAGTTAATTCTTTTTGTTTAGTTGAGTTTTTGATTAATCAGTTACAGTATTGATTTAACGTATTTTGCATAAGCATAAGACCATTGGGGGCAAGATAATATTCGGGAGCAAATAATCCTGCAGTTACAGACAACGAAAAAAATTCACATTAGTAATTAGTACAATAAAGAACTTGAAATTAGCCCTTAAGTCATAGCAAAAGCCTTTTTTTCCATTGGTTCATACTACCGTCCCCCCCCAAACCGCTTTCGCATTACTTCAGGGAGATGCGGGCGTCCCTTACACACTAATCATTCATGCAACATACACCCTAAACTTATTTAAGTGAAATGCGGTCGCCCCAGTCGGGATTCGAACGCCTCAACGGATCGACTGCATTTCGCTGTGGCCTCCAGAGGCAACGCGCTTCTGCACTACTCCATCGAGGCCCTATAGCAAAAGCCTATAAGCAATCTACTAAACCAAACACTTCCTTTTGATGTTCAAAATATAGAATGAATTTTTAAAAACCATAATTTAACTACCGAGTTTCAGACACCCGCCACTAGAGGGCGACATTTTCCTTAATTAAAATGTAGCCCTACCCTGCAACATTTGAAAATTGTCAAAAGATTTCATTTAAGAAACTCTATTGTATCTAAATTCTATGGTTATGGTGTCATTATGATTAGTATAATTTACTTTGTTCATCTGTAATTGAATTAGCTAATTGTTGCTAATTGGAGCTAGGAAGCTAGAACATTTTTATGTTTACATATGCATTATGGTATTATGTACATGTTATTTATAAAGAATTCAAAATGAAGTAACTCCATCTATCGGTTTGACACAAATCATAGTTTACCTAAATTAAGGTTAATTAAATCCTTAAGAAATATTTCTTTAAGCAAATCCTTTTGTGTGTTTGATCTTTAATTGTTATTTTAGAAACATTTACAGTTAGCATAACTTAAATAAAGCTTGAAAACTTGCAACTCTATTGTATCTAAATTCTATAGTTATGGTGTCATTATGATTAGTATAATTTACTTTGTTCATCTGTAATTGAATTAGCTAATTGTTGCTAATTGGAGCTAGGCAGCTAGAACATTTTTATGTTTACATATGCATTGTACATGTTATTTATAAAGAATTCAAAATGAAGTAACTCCATCTATCGGTTCGACACAAATCATAGTTTACCTAAATTACGGTTAATTAATCCTTAAGAAACTTCTCTTTAAGAAAATCCTTTTGTGTGATTGGTCTTTAATTGATATTTTAGAAACATTTACAGTTAGCATTATTTAAATAAAGCTTGTAGCTACCATGATTATAATCTAAACCTTCACAAGTGCTGCAGATATGAGAATGATATCCTAGACGATGATGAAATTGATAAAATCTTCCAATAAGTGCTTTATAAATAGATTGATCTGTAACGGTCAAACATGTGTAAAGTATTTTCTTTGGGGACTTTTTTAACGAAAAATTCCATTGTAGGTTGCAAGGTTGCGGAAATTTCCGGTTCCAATTTTAATGTGAAACTGTTTGTGGGGAAAATTACCTGCTGATAGCATTTTGTATCCAATTATATCAAACTACTGTTATTGTGTTGTCGTTAAATTAAATACTTTCACGTTTGAAAATCTAATACATGTTATAGATGTAAGGATAGCAATCAATATTAATAATAAAATGCAGCTTTGAGAACTAATTATTTGTTTGCAAATTTGTCTAATTTTTTGCAGAAGTTTACCTGTGTTCAAGGCATTAATCCGACTATGACGTCAAACGTCAATTACCAAATTGAAGTTACCAGCAAACGGTTTATAAATTAATCTCACGCAAAGCAAAGCAGAAAGCAAGCAACTGTAGATCGATTTAATAAAATGTCAATTATTTTGTTTTAAATCATTAAAAATTCCGTAATCGTCAAATTTATTACATAAGTTGCAAATTTATATTACCTTAGTTTTGTATAAATAATTCAGCGGATGAGCTGGGTCCAAAGCATAATATTCTTACAATTTTTGCTGTTCAATATCTTGAATATAATCGACAAATACTACTGTGAATTTTGCAGAAGTCGCCGCATTGTCAAATGTCACTGGCTAACGTATGTATGTTCAAAGTATTTATTTAATTGTTGTAGGTGTAAAATTGAAAATTCAAAAATGTTTGCGTTTTAAAAATAAATTACGGCGGAAGCCAAAATATGTCGTCATATTTGAAATTCTTATTTTTAAATAAAAGCGTTTTGCTGTACAAGTAAGCACGTGATATAATGTTTTCCGCATGAAACGTAAATTGCTCGTGTCGGTTTAGCAATAACACCAACTTCCTTATTGATTTATTCGGCAAGCAGAACCAGCAGCTCAGTAGCGGGTACTTACTGTTAATTATTGATTGATTTACTAATTTCGAGTAGGTTTGTTTGTCGATGGAACACTTCACCGTTGTCAAGAAAGTTTAGTTCAATAACTGTTCGGAATCGCGAGTAACAATGCGATGTTCCGCTTGACAACGGTGACACCACGGCACTGAAGAACGAGAACTCGGAACATGTTTAGTGGAAACTCGCACTCTGTTAAACAGATTTCTCCTCTGTGGGCGCCTCTCATTCAAGGCCGCAATCATAGAATGCTCTACCTGCTTCGAACGGCGGAATAACTGGATAAAAAATTGGAATTCATACTAGTTTGTCGAGGTCGTCTTTTTTGTAACAGTAGTTGACACGTGCTTCTGAGTTTACTTTTAATTTTTGTTTTTGTCTATTTACATATATACTATTTGTATTACTGTTTGTCAAATTGCCACGAATTAAAGTTCGACAGCTGTCATTTTTAGGTTTTTTTTTGTACGTATTAGCTTCCAACATGCAGTTCTTGTGTGTTCTGTGATGCCGTTGTTGGGCAAAGGACTCCTCTCCATGTTGCCAGGGTCAATCTAACCGCAGGACTAAATGGGCTATAGCCCCGGGGCGCCAGCGTTTTAGAGCGGCAATTTTGCTTGCACTTAAATCAGTTTGACAGCTAGACAACAGCTACAAATTGCAGCGGTATTTTGTTCATAGAGAGTGATTTATTTAAATACGACATTATTATTAATCCTGTCCATTCCATGAAGGAATATAGGGCGCTTTCGCGTTTCACTAGCACTTTTAGGTACATTCAGGGGTGCTAGTCCTGGATTTCTTTTACTTATTCTTCATATATCCTTTGTGTAGTTCCGGTTGGTTTGTTCTAGTTTAAGTATTTGTATCTTCTTTCATTGTGTCACACATATCTTGCACTAGAGTCTTCAATTGATCTTTATTTTCTGCTATGTGCTTCACTTCGTTCCACTTCACATTTAAGTCTCTACATTCTTGCGCTGTGTATCTTCTCCATGTTATTGGCGGCCTTCCTTGCTTCCTTTTGTCTCTTATGGTGTATTCTAGTGCTGGTTTCGTAATGTCGCTGTTCGGTTTCCTAAGAGTGTGTCCTAGACATTTCCACTTCCTTCTTTTTATATCTATACTAATTGGTGACTGTTTAGTTCTCTCTCAAAGGTGTTCTTTTGAAATTATAGATGGCCAGTATATGTTTAGAATTTTTCTTAGGCATTTATTTATAAATGTTTGTAAACATTTGATTTGCTTTTTATTTAATGACCATGCTTCACAGCCGTATAATAGTGTACTTTCGATATTTGAGTTGAAAACGCGAATCTTATTAGTTGTTGATAGTTCTTTGGCATTCCATATTTTTCTAAGTTGTGTTATGTGATTTTCAAATTTGCCGCTACACTTTATTAATTCCGTAATTTGTTTGCCGCTTCGTCGGAACGAATATCGCTGTTTTAATTGAATTCTTATTTTGGGTTACCATTTCGGTATTTTGTTTTGTCTTTCGAAGTTCGAGATATGTTAACAGTTTCTTTGTGTTAAAATCGCAAGCTCTTGTTTTTCCGCGTTTGACCTCTGACTGTTCCGAGAATTCACGTGTCATGAGATTCGTTCTAGAACATTCCAGAACCTTCTAGAACTTCTTGCGTAACATTTTGTAATGTGGTGCAACATTTTGAGGGGGCGGGGGGGGGTGCTGATCCTCATTGCGCTTTGAATTCAGTCGGCATTAGATCTCCGCCGGACTCCGGTCTTCGAAAATAACATCAATCGAGGGCCGTAAATGTTTATCGAGTGAAAGTCAGACCTTTGAGACTAACGGGTGACCTGGCAGATCGTTTTCCTTTTCTTCGCGGCGCTTTGCTATCCTACGTTCTACCGTACCGTTTTTGTTTGCTGTAAAGCAAAAGTAAATCGACTTAACCGTCGGATAAATATATTAGCGATAGCAAAAGGTACGCCTTGGTTTTGGACAATTAAAGATTATAATTGCTCCTGTCGAATTTAGGTCGGATCTTTGTGATGTAAAAGGAAATAAATAAATCATCGTACAAGTGTTTTGCTGGAATTTGGTTCGTCCCGTCGTTCTCGAGGATTTCTCTTCTGTCAACACCTCAACTGACATCGTTGAAAGCAATTTGGCCCTCTACCGGGATGTAATACCTCGTCCCAACGCTGCTCCGAAGAACGTTGCCTCCCTTTTCTCGGATTCGTTTCGACCCTGCATCGGGAAATCGCCAAAATTGTGCCTGCATTCGAAATTCAAGGTAAAAACTTCCAGTTTTGTGTTTTTGTGAAGCGAAACTCTACGTGCAATTTGCAAAATTCAATATTTAATCTTTTGGTATCTGGAAACAGGAAGCGACCTTCAGTTGCGGACTGTATTTGTTCGAAGTGTAAAGTACGAGAGAAATTTTGTGTTATACATTGTATTTTCCTGTAAACTTTACGCCTTTGACCACACAGAGTCATTTTAACATAAATATTGTATGTCAACGGCGGCGAGTTTTGTTCTATGAGCGTTCAAGAATTAAGATTCTGTAATTCGAATTTTTGGTGTTAAATTTGTCATATTTCAACCAATATTCATATCATTATATGTGTTTTAAAGTTTACTGTGTCTTATTGTGTCTTTTGTACTTGTTGTGTAAGGATTTTGCAAGCTTTAAATATACAGGTGAAGGCACAATTAAAGATAGGTTCCCTTCCCGTAAGCTGTCGGCTTCTCGGCCTTCCACGAGGACCTACACAATCAGCTGGATTTGGAAGGTGGCGCCCACTTATTTTGACTCGCCCTGTACACAACCAAAGATTTTCTCCTATAAGCGATTTTTACGAACTCCCCCTACTCCTCTGAGCTAAGCTGTAGGCCCTTTTCCATCAAACTAGTTACCAATCGTCGAAAAAGTTCGATTGGCCTGTAACAAATTGGCGCCGCAACGTGGAACTTTTTTTGCGACCGTAACAGTTGGTTGAAGGCGATCTGGGCTCTCATTATTCTACGGTTTATGTCTTTTTGACAGTTTGTATTTTGTTCTAGAACACTACCTAAGTACAGTACTTCGTTCAGTTTTTCTAACTTTTTTCCATCGATTTCCACCTCCCTCGTTTCCGTCGAATTTATTTGCATAATATTCGTTATATTAACATTAATTTTTAGGCTCACTTCTCCGGCATTTTATCTTTAAGGAGTTTATATTTGCTTGTATGTGTGTCAATTTCTTTGCTGTCAGACATACATCGTCTGCAAATTCTAGATCTTCTAAGTATTGTTCAAAATTCCATATTAGTCCTTTTTTGTTCTTGAAGTTTCATTTCATAATCCAGTCTGTGGCTATTAGGAAAAGGAGGGGAGAAAGGACGCAGCCTTGCCTAACTCCACTATCAATTTTAATTTTATCTGTGATGGTGCCATTGATTTCTATGTATGCTCCATAGTTATTATATAATAGTTTAATTATTTGAATTATCTTTAGGGGTATACCATATTACGTTTCCACTATTTCCCATAAACTTTCGTGATTTATTTGGTCAAAAGCCTTTTCGAAGTCTATAAATCCCAAAAATATCTCTTTCTTCCATTCTAAGGCCTCATCTATAATTATTCGCAATGTACAGATTTGATCAATACATCCACGTCTTGGTCTAAATCCTGATTATCCTTGATTATTTCTCAAATTTATATCCACTGGTTTTTTTATTCTATCTATTATTATGTGAGTTAAAATTTTACTTGTGGTATTTAACAAGGTAATGGGCCACCAGTTTTCGCAGCGTGTGGTATCACCTTCTTTTGGGATTTTTATGATTAGCCCTTCCGTCCATTCTTGAGGTAGTTCTTCTGTGTTCCATATTTTAATCAGTAAACAATGTATTAGCTCAAGGACTGTTTCTCCTCCTGCTTTTATTAGGTCTGCTGATATATTGTCCATACCTGCTGTTTTACCACTCTTTAATTTTGAAATGGCTCTTGATACTTCTTCCTTAGTAATTTGATTTGTATTTATATCTAGTTCTTGGTAGTCTTCATTTCTTCTTCAATCTTCTCTTCGGTGTGTTATTTGTTGTTTACAGATATCACGGAAGTACTCCATCCATCTATTTGAAATACTTTGCTCTGTTTTTAGAGTGATTCCCTCGTTGTCTCTTATTTGTACTGATTTATTTTGTTTTTGTCTAGAAAGTTTTTTGGTTATTTCGTAAACCGTTTTCATGTCGTATGATCGTGCTGCTCGTTCAGCATTCTCTATTAATTTTTTCTGATGATTTCTCTTATCTCTCCTAGCACTCTTTTTGATTACTTTATCCTTTTCTCTATATATTTTGCTTAACCTCGCTTTTTTATTGTACTGTGGTTCACTTTGTATTCTCAAATTTATTTTTCTTCGCTCTTCAATTAATCTCCATGTTTCACATGACATCCATTCTCTGATTTGGTCCTTTCTTATGCCTATTGTTTCTGTCGCAGTCTCAGTAATCGCGGTCTTGTAGCTTTCCCAGATTTTCTCAGTACTTAACTTATTTATCTCTCCCATATCTCCTACGTCGGCTCTCCACATCGCTCTTACATCTAAGAGGCTTCTTCTAAATCTTCTATCCATAGCTATGTGGTCTATTTGGTTTCTAATATTGTGTCCCGGTGATTTCCAGGTAACTTTGTTATCATTTCCAATTTTTGCATTTAAATCCCCCAAAATAATTTTTATATTTTTTTTGTGATTGCGTTGGATATTGTCGTATACTTTTTGTAATTGTTCATAAAATTCTTCTTTATTGTCTAGTTCACTCGTATTAGGCGGAGCATATACATTAATAATACATAAATTTATAAACCTTGCTTTAAATCTGGCTGTTATTATTCTTTGCGATACTGGGTCCCATTTCCCAAGTTTTTTGCTAAAGGCTTTAGCATAAATGCAACCCCTTGTTCGTATTTAGCATTTTCTTCCTGATGGATACTGGATAAAAATTGGAATTCATTCTGGTTTGTCGAGGTCGTTTTTTTGTAACAGTAGTTGACGCATTTCTGAGATTCTTACTTTTAATTTATGTTTTTGTCTATTTAAAATATTCTACGTAATACAGTCGTCCAAGTAATTACTCATGCCATGATGCAACGTTGAAATTGGTATTACTGTTTGTCAAATTGCTGCTAATTGAATTTTGATAGCTGTCATTTTTAGATTTTTTTTGTATTAGCTTCCAATATGCCGTTATTGGGCAAGGGACTCCTCTCCATGTGGCCAGGGCCACCCTAACCGCAGGGCTAAATGGGCTATAGCCCCAGGGCGCCAGCGTTTTGGGGCGGCAATTTTGCTTGCAATTAAAATAAGTTTGACAGCTGGACACTAGCTACAAATTGCAGTGGTATTTTGTTCATAGGGAGTGATTTATTTAATTATTTAAATACGACATACGTGTGATATTATTAACTAGTTTGCTAAAGAGAAAGCTAAGAAAATAAATATTTAAGTTATACATATACTAAGTTAATTTTGTTTTTTGTTTATATAGTTTGTTTTTGTTCGTATAAGTTATTTGAATTTTGTATAAATTTTATATTTTTGTTTATAGGTAATACGAGGGCCTTTTAAGCTTTTTACAAACGACCACTAGGTGGAGCTATTGAGATGTGTCATTACTATTTTCGTAAAATTTGACGTTTGTTACTGTGAAAACAATGGCAGCTTAGAAATTGACAGAGTAGTTTGTTTCTTCCTCCTCAGTAATCAATCTTTTTGATTGGTTTGATTCCACACTGTCTGCTTTCATCGTCTTCTATTTTCTGTTTGTTTACAGTGAGCGTTTAAAAACGCAATTTTGTAAAAAAATTGAATTTTCACGTGAAGGTTTTCGTTGAATGATTTTTACGATTTTAGTAAAGGCTTAACTCAACAACAATGCATAGAATCGCTTCGTTCAACTTTTGGTAATGAAGCACCATCAGAAAAGACTGTTTACAATTGGTTTGCAGAATTTCGTCGTGGTCGTGCGTCCGCCAATGATGAATTTCGTGAAGGTCGACCAAAATCGGTTATCGGTCCAAATAACAAGATGCTTTTTGTAACTACGTCGCTGTTAAGGAATCCTAATAGACAGGAAGAAATCTCGTTTGCACCTGTTCCTGCAACGCCTTTATTCCATAGACACATGAATCCGCGATTCGTATCACTCAGATAGATTCTGAGGTTATAGCAACTTAGTAGGCTAGAGTAAAACGTACCACTGTATGTTAAAATCGGAACACAAAGAACTTGTAAGTCTACTGATAAGCAACAAGTTTTACTTTCTGGTAATTGTGAGTGTGCTATGTCTTTTTAAATTAAATTACAAGCACTTTCTGCCTTTCGTTGATGAAGTTCTAGTTGCTGCTGTGCTTCGGAACTACTAGGCAGTTGTGCTTTGACTTCACAGTTAAGTTTGTGGCAAGTTCTGCTTGTATCACTAAAAGATGCATGAAATTTTAAGTCTGGCAAGTCTTTTTTAAACAAACACCATGTTATAAAACTTGCAGTTCACTCTTGTTCCTGGATATTTTGTACCAAAACCTTTAAATAAACGATGTATGTTAAGATCCGGACTGAAATACTGTTTGGAGGTATGGGATATGGAATAATGGTTTTCTGGTTTCGGCATTGAACAGATATGCGTTCTTGGGGCCTCGGTGGAGTAGTTCGGAAACGCACTGCCGCTCGAGGTCACGCGAAATTCGGTCCGATCGGTCGAGATAACGAAACCCTACTGAATGTTTAGTGTGTAAGGGACGCCCGCACCCCCCTGAAGTAATACGATAGCGGATTCCAGGGGGGGACGGTAGTATAAATAAATGAGAAAATAAAAAAAAATATACGTTCTTACAAGATTACGGTCATCTTCTGTAAACTTCTTCAGTTTATTGCATATACGGTTTGTGACGTTCGGCCTTTTCTTTTAATAAATGCACCCTGTATGCGCGACGTTTACCTCTATAGAACGTACCCTGTAAGTGTGACGTTATTTAGATATCTGCAAACGCACCATTAATCCGAGTCTTCACACTGTGAAGTGCGGGAAAAAAGACGGAAGTCAGGTTCCAGCTCTCGAATTGAGTGTTACTTTCGCTTCGTGCAGTACCATTTACGGTACGTCCGAAAAGGGGGGATATTTGGTTTCCCAAAAATTCCGAAAATATCGTTCAAAATACCGATTTGGGAAATTTCGTCATATGAGGAAATATTGAAAAATCTGACAAAATCAAGCGGTTTCGAGAGAAGTAACTGTAGGAACTACCACATCCAGGGGCTGACTCAAACTGTATACCCCCCCGAAGGGCCAATTTTTCATCTAAAAAGGTAAATTTTCAAAACCTTTGTTACCACGCTCCAGCTGTTCTATTTAGTTTACCCCCTAAGACGACGCCGTTCATTATGCAATCCTGTGAAATCCGTTATGTATTTACATTATTTATATATTTTTATATTTTGAATGTTATATTCGAAAAACTTTAGCGAAATAAGAAAACACTGCGTGTACAAGGCCTTTCTGTAGTATCTTTTTCAAGTATTATTAAATTAGATTTAATCGTTTTGGGTTCACCTGCACGTGACCTTTTTTTAATATTAAGATTGTTCGTTTCAAACTGTTTTTTTAAAATAATGTTTATCTTTGTTCGTTACCGAATTATAATCATTTAACCATTTTGAGTGTATTTTGTCCGCTTCTTTAATTTAATTAAATGCCTTGTTAAACTCAAATCTTATTTTATTTTGATCGTTGTTAAAAGTAATGTGAAGATTCCTGCAAGGGCAGCTGAGAGTGACTGTTGCGTCCATTTGTTTACGGGGTATGCGTTTTCGGACCTTCACGATAAAACTTGTTGAATAAATCTAGTTTTCGATTATAAGTGAGATCTTTGCAGGAAAAATACCATTTGCATGTCACTTTAAAGGAAAAATAAACTTTAGTTTTTATTTACACAACAGACATTTCAGTATTTGTAACCTCTCTTTCCGGTTCTGGTTCTGTGGAATACTTGTCTTCTTGTTTGTTTTATTTGGCAACCAGCAGTTGTCAACTTTTTTGTTCTTCTCTTAACTTACCAGTTCCCCTTTTCCTACGCATTTCCTCTTCGTTTTCCATGTTTTTAAAATATAAACTTTTATATACCACGTGTCACAAAGAAAACGCACTATTAACACTGCAAATAAATATGGCACTTGGGCAACGTGAGGTGGAATCTACACGCAGCGCCCTCTTTTAAATTTTTTTTAGTTTTATTATCAATAGCATGGCACTTAGTATATGTTCAAGTCATAGCCATTGGCATATGCAACCAATTAAGCACAAAAACACATTTTTAAAATTTAGGACCTTAGCCCATTTGAACTTGACACTCTTCAATTTTAAAAATAGGAAAAACTAAAAAGAAGAATTAAAAAAAAACGAAGGTGTCTAAAAATTTCCTTACTGTTATTCGTTTTTCAGAGATAAATGTATTAAAGAGTTAATTCTCTGTAAATCTTGAACGTTGTTACTTCAATAGACTAAGTTATTTTTACAATAATTTAATTTAAAATCCATATGTTTATGTGCGTAATTCATATGGGACGCAAACACAATAATTTAGTTTATTGTGGTTGTGAAATATTAATATATTTTTAGATTACATTAATTATACTCATCAACTCGTCAGTTTACTGCTCTACAGATTTATTGAAAAATAGCATTATAAAAAGAAAACTGTAAACATGTCATTATGATTAAGGAGCTTAGTGTAATATATTTATTTATTTTATTTACCCATAAACAATCGTTTCGTAAGCTACTGTAATAACCTACTGCTATGTTGGAGACAAATATCATCTAAAATATCTCTTCTTAGCAACAAAGTCGAAGATTGCCTATTGTCTCAATGTAACTTGCATTGCTGACATCATTAACTTCTATTTGCTACTTCCTTTGGTGTATTCATAGGTACCTAAAAATTACTCAATCAAATGTAGTTAAATTATGCTGATTCTGGACCACGAATTTTGCTCATCAACACTTCACTTTGGGCATTGTTGATCTTTGCTCTCTAGAACAAACAAAATGATTTAGATGTGTAAAATACAGAAAGTTAGAATTGTTCATACAGAAGTTTCAAATGCGTAAATAATTTCTTCGGAATTTGGTTGGTTAGGAAAGTGTCGTGGGGGTATCAAACGCCTTACAAAAGGCGCAAGAAGTGCTGAATCCACATCTCTAGGATCCAAAGGTTTATCGATGAAACTTACGATTAATGCGATCAGCATAGTAAACGAAGCCCCAACTAGCGTATACCAAAGATATGACAATCGATATAACATAAACGTTTCACTGCAACATTATCTCGTTATCAATTAAAATCAGAACAACACACTTTGATAGCTTACTCTGTATGTGTTATATCTGTAATATTTAGGGAGGAGTCTATCCGAAAAGTTATAGGCTTGGACTCTTTTGGTGTGAAATGATAATGGCAACCTTCTGTGTTAACTGGCTTTTCGGGAAATAGTAGATCTCCGGATGCTATAGCAGCTTGAGCTTTTAAACACAACCAGGACATAAACACTAAACCTGAGAGCCCTCCGATTAAAGCTCCCTACGTAACAACAAAGCGTTCGTGATAATAGTATTACATGTTGTAATGAAGTTTAATTTACCTTGGCAGTTATCCAAGGGAGTAGAACCCCCATGCCAAACAAGGCAAGGGAAGGTCCAGCCGTAATAGCTCCGATGCTCATAGTTAGCTAAAAATGCCCAAATAAACTTAACAAAATCTACAGTGGTGTTAAAAAGTCCTCCCCACTCAAGCTCTTAATTGGTTTTGAACATTAATATACATGATTTTCTTAAATAAATTCGTAACCTTCAACTATTTGGTTGTAATTACTATATTACATATGAAATTTCTAACTACATTCTTAAAATTGTACAGAAAAGATTACTATAAAGTTTCTTAATTGACTCCCATGATTAATGATCTACTTATTAATTATGGGAAAATAATGAAATTAGTAAGTACTTATCTTCCATTTAAATCTATATTTTATGAAAAATTCCAATTGTATAAATACGTAAATATTGCAATCACGGTAAGATATGTTCGCTCTTTAAATTTCAACAAAAGCTGCAAAATTATACCACAGGCGATGAAAGCAGAAGGAAATTATCGGACCAAAAGTGGTTTAAAATTACGTATTACCATAAAGAGACGTTTCCAGGCGAGAAATCGCCGCCATATTAAAATGTAACCAATGTATGGGGGCAGTTCATTAAGTCCATGATAAATGTAGTAGATGGCGTCTCAATCGCAAGTTTCATACACTATTTGGAAAGCACTATCTTTGAATAACCCATGGAAAAATTTCAGACAGATCTGTGAGATAGTTCAGTTTTTACAACATTCGAAAGCAGACAACCTCATGAATTTTCAAAAATATTGAAAAAAGTGAATTTCGTGTGTTGATAAAACATTATTTTTTGCCAGGAAAAAATATTACGCAAACTTAAAAATCGCTTAACAAACATTATGGGGACTCTTCACCATCGTTTGGAATGATTCAGAAGTGGTTTAATGAATTTCGTTGTGGTCGTACAAGTACTAATGATGCAGAACGTTCGGCGCGTCCAGTTCAGGTCACCACACCAGAAATGGTTGATAAAATCCATGGCATGATATTGGATGATCGGAGGGTCAAAGCGCGTGAGATTGCTGCGGTTGTTGGCACTTCAATTGGGCAAGTACATAACATTTTGGTGAAATATTTGGACATGAAAAAGCTATCCGCGCGCTGGGTGCCGCGTTTGCTTACAGTAAATCATAAACGTAATCGAATGACAACTTCAAAGGAATGTTTTGCGATGTATAATCGTAATCGTGCTACGTAACTGTGGATGAAACATGGGTCCATCACCATACACCGGAGATCAAGGAACAGTCGCAACAGTGGATTTGTCATGGTGAACCGGCTCCAAAGAAGGCCAAGAAGGTTTTATCGGCCAACAAAGTCATGGTGACAGTTTTTTGGGATGTACGCGGTGTAATCCACAACGATTACCTCGAAAAGGGGAAAACGATAAACGGAAAGTATTATGCAGACTTATTGGACCGATTTCACGACGATTTACGGAAAAAACGACCCCACTTGGCGAAGAAAAAAGTTCTTTTCCAACAAGACAATGCTCGTGTGCATACGTGTTTTTCAATGAGTTAGGATACGAATTGCTTCCGCTTCCACCATATTCACCAGATTTGGCCCCCAGCGATTATTTCCTGTTTCCGAATATGAAAAAATGGCTTGGTGGAAGAAGATTTGCCTCAAACGATGAGGTAATTGCTGCAACAAATGCATATTTTGAAGAGTTGCTGAAGTCCTATTTTTGGAAGGCATCGGGAAATGGGAAAAACGTTGTATCGAGCTGAAAGGTGACTATGTTGAAAAATAAAATGAATTTTGGTCAAAAAACAATTGCCTTCTTTCATTTATCATGGACTTAATGAACTGCCCTCGTAATAAGTACTTAAGGTCCATTTAGAACTATATTTTATGAAAAATTCCAGTTGTATAAATACGTAAATATTGCAATCACATTAAGATATCATTTAATATCGGAAATTATCGGACCAAAAGCGGTTTAAAATTATGTATTATCATAAAGGAGGCGTTTCCAGGCGCGAAATCGCCGCCATATTAAAATATAACCAATCTATTGTTTTATTATTATTAAGTATAATATATTATAAAGAATTTGGAAGATTTACTGGTAAAATTGGCGAAGTGGGCAATCAAAGCGAACCTCAATTAGAGATGACCTTGTTAAGAAGAACAAGAGGGAGAGATAGAAGAAGAATTAACAGAAGATTGTCCGAAATTGCTGGTGCCGAAGTGTGCAGTTCCACCATGACAGAAAGGGTTCGTAGTTATTGCTTTAGAGGATGTAGAGTAAGGAAGAAGCTATGTTTTTCAAGAAGAGAAGACGTCGAACTCGACCACAAATTAGTAGCAGAAAGTGCTGTTTCGTGAAGAATCAACTTTTAACACCAATAATCGTGGTAATAGATATATCAGATTTCCTGGGAAAGAGTTTTCAGCAAAACATATATTTGTAACCGCTATTATTGTATGGGGTTACATGTTTGCTTCAGCAATTGTTCGGCTATATGCGTCTCTAGAATAACGAACACTACAAAACAACATTACAGGATAATATGCTTTCTATCGGAAGCAGAACAACTTTGATTATAATCTATAAGTACAATAATGCTCCTTCTCACGGAATAAAAACAGTTACATTATGGACGGCGACAGATAAACATCGACAGGATGGACTGGCCAGCATTAACATCAGCTCTAAATCCAATAGCGAATTTGTAATAAAGTATTATCTACAACAATAGCATTTACTTTTTATTGCTGAGCACCGGCCGCTTCTCTTACACGTGCTTCTCCTTAAAACTAAAACGAAAATAGGGAGGACCTACAATTTACCGTCAAATTCGAACAACAGAAATTCTAGAGAGGGTTTTTAGTATTAAGATCAAACAGTTGCTAACCGAATTGGGCAATTATGTGTGGTGGGTTGCAGCACATTCGGCCCATGTCATAATCGATGTTCTGTCCAGAAAGTGAGCGCTCCGCGAAATGAGTTACCACTACACTGGCAAAGTATATCTAAGAGTAAGGTCACAAAAACCTGGTTCTGTCTGATTTCGCTCTGTTTTGAAGGAAGAACTAAGAAAACTAGTAAATTCCAAGCCAAAATGATCAAGAACAAGAGCTAACGAAACAAATATTTAAAACTGTTTACATTTAAATAATATGTTGTATACAGAGTGGTGAATTTTCTGATACTCGCCATTGGTATCACAGAAACGGTAAGAAATACGAAGTCGGTTAAATTAGAGAAAAGTTGGGGGTTTTATCGTGCTTGCATCCTAGATAATTTTATTTGTATTCGATTTATCAGGAAAAACTAAAATTTCGCTATTTTAATAAAACTCTGAGTTGAATCGCATTGACAGAAATTTTCTAGGCTTTCCAGATTATAAGCTGCCATAATCAACTTTTTTCTTTCTTATGGCCGCCTTATTGGACTTTCGCGACATTATGTAGACAAAAAATTAGTTTTTGAAATTAGTAACAACAAAATATTTTTCTTAAAGTTACCAAGTTTCATTGAAATAGCGCCAATGGGAGAGCAGATGATAATTTTTTTGAAATCGGTTTTTAGTTTTTTTTTCTTTTCGGATTCTCGATCGCCATGGAAAAGCGTTACTTTCCTCTAGCTCCTAGTAAATCTTACAGTTTTCGCGATACCAATGGCAAGAAGCGAAAAATGTACCACCCCGTATAATATTTGCAGTTTTTGTTTTATTTTACATGGTATAAGTTTTGTAATTTTTAATAATTATTTTTCTAACTGCCCTTTTTTATGATCCACAAATTTGGCTCTCTTTTTTTATTATAATATAGTGCTTCAGCCACCATTCGCTACAAACCATGAGCGGCTGAAAAACACTTAAACAATTGTCCATCAATTTTAAAGTGTAGTAGGGCTTTTTAACACTACTGGAAGTTATATAAACTTACTTGCAAAACTGCACCTAATTTTTCCACCACAAAAACAAGTCCAACACATATTGCACCGAGAAGTACAACGGTAGTTTTCATAAGTATGTACGACTGCTTATCTGTAAGTTTCTTCTGAAAGAAGGGTTTATAAAAGTCCTCCAAAACCACTGCTGCCATGGAATTAAGTCCAGTAGACAAAGAGCTGAAATATACGTTGCAGTAAATACCTTCAGTCTCATATTCCGCTGTAATGCTTTAACCTTAAAGCTGCGCTAAATACTCCTGCAACAAATAATCCTGGAAGGCCAGGATAATCTCCCAGAACTTCCATTACAAGCAGTGGAAGAAGTTGATCTTTCTCTCTGGCTAACTGTAATTTGTTGCGTTTGGATTACTGCCTTTATTTAATTATAAAGAAAATAGCATTGTTATTCTTTCCTCCTTATTTCAAGTGATAACCGGCTTTAGGTAAGATCATTATTTAGCAAAAAAACATCATTCTTTTATAAATAGGTTAGCCGTTAGTATCAACAAGCAATTGGAAACACTATCGATTTGACCTATTGATTATCTTTAACTGCTGTCTATCAGTTACAAACAAAGAAAGTAACAGTTTCACACAAATATTAAAATTACACATCCACTAAGAATGTAGGAAATTGATGCTTCGTATCTTATAGAAATTTAAACTTATGGTAAATCGAAATAAATGGACGTCAATGCGAATTGTTTTTCAATAGTAACGAACATAATATAAGAAATCTGCATGGAGGAGGAATACAATATTTTCTTTAGACTAACATGACCTCCTAAAATTAATATCTACTAATTAGGAAATGCTATAGTATCAACCTGTTGTAAGCTTCACGCTAGTAATTGACAGGATATTTTCATGTTAAATTCGAATATGATAGAATTATGAATTATTAGTAATAACAAATATGGAGCAAAATTAATTAGATAATTAAGTTTTCTGGGATACAACGTTTCTCAGGAAACTGTACAAAGGTGCGTTTTGGGGTTACGACATGTTGTTACATGTACAATACGTGTTTCTTGTTCAATAGGGAAAATTGCAGAAAATTTCGTAGGTATATTAAACTGATCCTTACAATATATTGTTTCTGAAATAATAGTATATGAATTACAAAAACAAGTTTCGAGCTCAAAATATTGTTTATAAAAAGTTACAAAGCTCTTCTGATGACGTCATCTCGTGCAACGCTTTCAAGCGGAGGCCTAATAGCCAGTAGTCGGAATGATTCTTTTTAAAAGTATCGCGATAACGATACCGATACATTATTAAAAAGGTATAGCGATACCGACACTCGACACCTTCTTCTTCGCGATACCGGTAGTCGATACTTCCGATGGGGAATGGAGAGTATAAAATAGAAATATGCTTTAATTAGGTGCTTTAATTTTTAAACAAGTGCCTAATAATTAATAACATTATTAAACGGAACTATAAAAAAATAACAGTTACAAATGAGCTTTATTCGCTTTTACAAGTAGCTGCATTTTGAAATCAGTATCCTTCAGTCCATATGTCTTTTATCCTTCAACACCGAATTAGCCGCACTAAAAGTCTTTCAACCGAAGCAGTTGAAGAAAGGGTCGAATTATATTTAAGGAACAGTTCTTTTAAGTCCTTAAAACCCGATCCACAAAAAATATTTAAGGACCTATGCTTAAAAGACAACTGTTAAAGATTAAAATATTTCAAGAAACTCGACAGTAAGATAAAGTATTGATACTGTTAATCCTCTGTGTGAAAAGGATAAACAGTTTAACAAACAAGCTCGGGCTTTACGTTTTACCCAATATTTATATTCTTACCTAGTATACCTAAACGTGTTTACCAGTTCAGGAACTGGAATTATCTATTTAGTTTGATTATCTTGACTGTTCCAGCAAAATAGTATCGCTAAAGTATCGCAAATCCGCGATAATCAATAATTTAAAAAAATACTGCCATACCGATACTCGATACTTTTTTGTAATGTATCGCGATGCGATAACCGATATGCAAAAACTATCGCAGTACCAGTATCGCGATACCAGTGCCGCGATACTAATATCACGATACCAGTATCGCGATATTAATATCGTGGTACCAATATCGCGCCTCTGATATCGCGATACTTGCGATTACTGCTAATAGCATGCATTTGCCCGCTTGATTCATTGTCTGTTGCTTTAATTAAGTTTCCATCCCAGAACCGCGGGACATGGGACCAAATTTCTATAGTGGGTTGGGAGAACCCAATAAGGCAAAATAACAATATATCCAAGAATGCTTTGATATGGGGTTACGTGAATCGGTAAGTTAAGATCCTTATTTAATATTTGAAAGAGCAGATTTCGTCGGCTTTGGATTGGAGGCGTAAACCAAATTGCAAGGCCTTCCAGATCACCCGATTTAACACTGCTCGGTTTTGCTTTAATGAGCTACATTAAAAATATTTTTACTGAACAAGTAGTTGAAACTGAGGTCTGGTAACATGTTGAAGACGCATTTATACGTATCCATGAGTATTTAAAAGAGTACAAAATTCACTAATCCGACGAGCAGAGCCCTGTATTCTCGCAGAAGCCAAGAATTTCGAACATTTATTGTAACTTATGTTTTGTTAGTATTGCCGTTATAATTTGTTATTAAATCATTTGTGCGTACAATGTTCCTTAGAATGTTTTTCACTTACTTGGTCCCCCCAAAACCTTGTGCCTTTGTGTCGAAATATTAAAACTATTACATCTGTTAGACCGCCAGAAGATCAAAGCCGTAGAAAAAGTGGCTAAAAGCTTGTTGATCAAAACGTGAAACTAAGAAGATTAACAGTCAAACAGTTAAACAAGCAAAGATACAGTCCTGGGAAATATTTGGTAAAATAATGAATGAAAATTACGTAATTACAAACCCAGAAACTATTTTATAACGTACTAAATAACTCTAGGAAAAAAGATACCTCAATGGGTTACAAAACAACCAAGAAAACGAAGGAATAATAGAAAGAATACCTTCAGAAATTACTAGAAACAGCAAAAGTTAACGAAGAAATACAAATACTAGACATATAGAACGTAGAACAAAGAGAAGGAAAAGCTGTAACTATGGAGAACTAACAAAGGCAGTAAGCAGATAAAGGTAAAGCAGCAGGAGGGAATGGAATTATAGGGGAAATGATCAAATACAAGGGATCGAAATATCTACTTGAGCTATCAAACGAGGTTTTGAAATACTCGAGAGCCCTAGAAGGTTGGTGAACAGTGAAAATATGCGGCCTATTCAAAAACAGAGACAATAACGACTGTTCCAACTATAGAGGGATATCGCTCGTGGTATTCCAGCAAAAGCTTGTAGATGAAACGTGAAACTAAAAAGATTAGCCATTAAACAGTTAAACAAGCAAAGATAGAGTTTTGGGAAAATTTTGACAAACGTATAATTGAAAATTACGTACACATCCAGAAACTATTTTATAACGTACTAAACAATTTTAAGAAAAAAAAAGATACCTCAATGGGCTGTATTAAAAACAACCAAGAAAAAAAAGAATAATGGAAAGAATAGTTTCAGAAATTACTAGAAACAGCAAAAGTTAACGAAGAAATACAAATACCAGGCATATACAACGTAGAACAAAGAGAAGAAAAAACTGTAACTATGGAGAACTAACAAAGGCAGTAAGCAGATAAAGGTAGAGCAGCAGGCGAGAATGGAATTATAAGTGAAATGATAAAATACATGGGAGCGAAATATCTACTTAAGCTATCAACCGAAGTTCTGAAATACACGAGAGCCCTAGAAGATTGGTAAACGGTGAAAATAGGCCCCCTGTTCAAAAACGTAGACAATAACGACTGTTCCAATTATAGGGGGACATCGATTGTGGGTATTCCAGCAAAACTGTATACAAAGATTCTCAAAGTTAGGCTAAGAATCAAACTGGAAGGTTAGTATCCAAGAAACCCCCAATACGGATTCCATTCCAGCCGAAGTATCCAAGACCCAATACTTAATAAACAAATATCATAAAATTAATAGAGTACATACAATTGTTCGTGTGTTTGGTAGACTTAGAACACACCTTTGCCAGAATATATAGAAATAGTTTGGAAAATTTTATGAAGAAGGAGCGTTCACAGAGGACTGATGAAAGCTTTTAAATGTTAAAACCATGAATGTTGTCAGAACGCATCAAAAACAAACTGGGGCTTTAGTAAACAAGGGAAGAAGAACAACAAGGTGTACACTGGGTCTGCTTTTGTTGTTTACAATATTGACGGACGAGGTAATTAGGAAAAGCTTGACAAGGCTGGGTGTTATGTTCGTTGATTTTGCCACTTCCTCTGAATTAAAGTCATATTTTAATTGTCGCCCTGTAGCCGATAACTATATTGTTATTTTCTAAATACAGTTTTAGTGAACCTTTTGTTATTACCAGGCAAAATTGCTGATTAATATTTTGTTTGAAGAGATTCCTACTTGTTAAATTGTTCTAGAATTATTGCACCTTATTTCGCAATATGATGAAATCCTCCAGCTGCTGGCTACTTTCGTACTTTCTCTTGAGTCGAATTTAACATCTCCTTCGGCCCGGTTGCTTGCGATAAGCGCCGTAATCAAGTACTGCAGGGGTGGCTAGGGTTTTCGATGGGTGTCCATCACGTGAATTTTCTTATCGCTATTTTCACCGTGGGGTGAACAGAACCATCGACAAGTATTGGATTAAAGAAACACGCTGGAATTTTAACCCTTGGAAGGCAATTCATTATGAATTTGCTGGTCGCCTTTGGCGGATTAATATCGAGCCTATTTCCTGTCCCTCTGGTTGTGCTGCTGTTGCAATAACGTTGACTCCATTCGATCCAGTCTCGAGGGGCGTGCCTGTGGATTTTTCCTGCTTCTTAAGAACACAAGAACACCCCAAATTCTGCCTGCCTCTCTCTCTACTTCCTACCGAACAACACTAAGGTAGGAGAAATTGTTTTTGGTGTTGTGAAAACTTTTTCCTAGTTTCATTTTCAAATTTCAAGTGTTGAATAAGTGCGTCAAAAAGCGACTTGCAGTGGCGAATTGTCATTTTCTTGTTTTCCGTTAATTGCAAAGAGTAATCACAAATTGTATTTCTTTTTTGTAAACTCAGACGCCGTTGGTTGCGTAGACGTGTTCTAAGAAATTAAATATCGCAAGCCACTGACGGCGAGCCTTTTTTCAGTTCGAACGTCCCAACAAAATCTTGTAGTAAACTATAAATATTATCATTGTCAATGTAGTCTTTGTTTTTGTATTGTGTCACATATTTCAAACAGAATTATATTTGTCTTGAAATTACCACATCTTTTATTTTTGTGCATTTTTATCTTTGGGTGCACGAAGTTTGCAAGCTTCATATATAGGAGGAGGCACAATAAAGGTGAGTCCGATTCCTGTAAGCTGCTGGCTTCTCGGCTTTCCACGAGAACTGTTAATCAGCTGTGAATTGTTAGGTGGCGTTAGCTAATTTTGACCTACTCTGTACACAACTAGATAGATTTCCCTTCCGTGAGCGGTTTCCGTGAACCGCCCCTACTCCTCTGAGCTAATACGTAACCCTTTTCCATCTATCCTGTTGCGGGTCGACGAAAAAAGTCTTTTGGCCCGTAACATGGCACTGTGTCGGAATATAGAACTGGTTCACAGTGTTCTTATTTGCGATGACATGGCAGTAATATGAGTAACACAAGAAGTATGCCAATATTTTGTCAACTGGAAGTAATGGGGTTGAAAATCAAAACTAAGAAGGCGAAGACGATGATCATAGGCAAAGTAGAGCGCAATTTTAGTATAAACATAGAACAAGTTCGTAGTTTCAAATACCTTTTGGCCACATAGAGAGTAAGGAGGCATTAATCTAGAAATATATGAAAAAATCCCATCAGCTGGAAGTCTACTTAAGGCACTAAAACAACAGCTTCATCAAGAAAAAGAGTTCTGGCTAGAAGTGGCAGTACGCAAATTATTCATACCAACATTGATCTATGCGTGCAAATCTTGGACTCTAACAAACAAACATCAAAGCAGACTATCAACAATGGAAATGCCGTTTTTAAGGATGATCTCAGCTCCCAGGCAAAACAAGAAGAAGAATTCTTACGGAACGGCCTAAAGGTGTTACCCTTATAAACCGCCATACAGGAAACGCAATTGAAGTGGTTTGGAGATGCACCTAGACGTGACAAAAGAACAAGTTCGTAGTTTCAAATACCTTTTGGCCACATAGAGAGTAAGGAGGCATTAATCTAGAAATATATGAAAAAATCCCATCCGCTGGAAGTCTACTTAAGGCACTAAAACAACAGCTTCATCAAGAAAAAGAGTTCTGGCTAGAAGTGGTAGTACGCAAATTATTCATACCAACATTGATCTATGCGTGCAAATCTTGGACTCTAACAAACAAACATCAAAGCAGACTATCAACAATGGAAATGCCGTTTTTAAGGATGATCTCAGCTCCCAGGCAAAACAAGAAGAAGAATTCTTACGGAACGGCCTAAAGGTGTTACCCTTATAAACCGCCATACAGGAAACGCAATTGAAGTGGTTTGGAGATGCACCTAGACGTGACAAAAGAACAAGTTCGTAGTTTCAAATACCTTTTGGCCACATAGAGAGTAAGGAGGCATTAATCTAGAAATATATGAAAAAATCCCATCCGCTGGAAGTCTACTTAAGGCACTAAAACAACAGCTTCATCAAGAAAAAGAGTTCTGGCTAGAAGTGGTAGTACGCAAATTATTCATACCAACATTGATCTATGCGTGCAAATCTTGGACTCTAACAAACAAACATCAAAGCAGACTATCAACAATGGAAATGCCGTTTTTAAGGATGATCTCAGCTCCCAGGCAAAACAAGAAGAAGAATTCTTACGGAACGGCCTAAAGGTGTTACCCTTATAAACCGCCATACAGGAAACGCAATTGAAGTGGTTTGGAGATGCACCTAGGCGTGACAAAAGAGAGCAAGAAGAGAAGATGTGAAATACATGGACAAAAACAGCCGTGGATGACTAGGCTAGAGGGAATCAAAGAAACTGTGGAGTAGAAAGGCAAGCAGTGCGAGGAGGCCTAAACAATAACCAGGGACACGGGAGCATCCCAACAGATGTGGAAGCAATACGGCAGAAGAGAATTTTACCTTTATACTGGAAAATAGAAGAGGAGTGATGATAATGATAATGATAAAAAGTAAATTAAAATAAAATAGGCTAACGTGAGAAACGCACGGTATGACGTGACCAGACGTTTTCACAAATAAACCGGCGCCCTGGGTCGCATAATAAATTGAAAATTATTTAACAATTTTAATAATTAATAATTACTACGCAAGTGTGTTTATTAAATATTTTATTGCTGAACGTGTTTTAAGCAAAATTTTAGATCGATTTGAGGCAGTATTTAACTATGCAATTTTATGCAAGTTTCCTGTTGTTAGCATAACTACTTACCATTGTTGTTAAAGGATCACATTTATGATACGTTGCATATATGAGCATTCCGCTATAAGAACAAAGGCTAAGTAATATGAAAATACCGATGACAAAAAGCCACAGCGCTCTGAAAATTACAACTTTGTAAAATTGTTACGACCAATAACAACGGTCAGCACAAACCTGCGGGCTGATTTGAAAGTTGGTAATGACAGGTATCTTTGAATCATATTCTGATTAACGGCACTCGCTTGCAACCAATAAACGGATCCGCCAAAAACAAGCGCCCACACGGTATGCCTTGACAGGGGATCGACATCAAAGCTGAGTTAAAATGACCGTTATTAAACAGAGCTATTGGAAGTAGCTTTTTGATAATTACTTTGGTCCTTCTATTCGATCGCTATCCAAGTTCCTTTGCCATACGACCTTTATGCCACCGACATCCAATGTGCCTTTAACGATCACTAATACCATCGCTCCTACCATGAAAGCTGTTTGAATTACGTCTGTCCATACTACAGCTTTTAAACCACCCTAAAATGTAACAGTATTCGTATAAACTTTATAAAAGAGTTCACTTGTTACTTGTTTCAAGTAACTCTCAGGTTTATGTTTCAAATCAGATTTACTTACTATGGTGGTATAAAAGACGCAAATAACGCACACAATAGGCGTAATTAGGTGGACATTTACTCCGGTCACTAAAATTATTCACGATATAGTTTTCATTGCAATAAAAGATTTTAAAGAAGATGGAAGCAATAACGTCCTTACCTTGATTAAATGCCAATGCTGGAACGTAAATAACGACTGGCAACCATGTCATCTATAATTAATTTCTGCTTAATTGAATTTCTCAATATTTCGCTTTACTTACAAGTCCTATACTGAAGAGCAGCGAGCCGAACAGTCTGATTTTTCTATCGAACCTTCTCTCCAAATACTAAAAATAAATATCAATAAAAAAATATTAACTTTTTAAATTAAGGACATTTTATTTACCTCGTAAGTGGAAGTGATGTTCAGATCATGAAAAATCGGGAGATATATTGTTTGAAAAATGAGTGCCATTAAAATTACTCCTCCGAATATACACATGTACTGAATACCGTATACATAGATTTCCGTAGGGATACCTAATAAGGATATTCCGCTGATGAAACTGAAAAGGTGAAAATACTTAAGAATAAGAATAGAACCTAAAATAATTATACAGGAAAAGAACAACAAGAAGTATTACATACGCAATTTACATGTTACTGAATTCTTCAATACTACTGTTAAATACCGTAGGCCATATACTATATCAAAGTTGATTTAATGTCCTCTCTAATTATAAAGCAATATACAGGATGTTCTAATATTAAGAAATCTGTATGTTTATTTAGCACATGTGACGTTGAATGCGTCTTAACTTGGTGTTTATACCTACAGTACTAACTTTCTGAGATATATGCCTGGTGGGTTGCAGAGCTAGTTTTCCAGAGACCATAAGTTACGTCCCCCGTATTTGAGGCATGTTGCTGCCGTACACAGATTCAAATTTTGCGATATTGTAAAACAATTAAATACTGTTAGAACACGTTAAAGAAAATATAACTTTCTCTTTAAGGATTGCGATAGAGAAGTGGCCGAGGCGTTTGACTTCGTAGTTATTCTACCAAAATCACTCAGGTTCGAACTGCAGATTCTCAGGATGTTTGTGGTGTCTTAGTTATAGTTGGAGCATGGGATTTTTCAGGGGTGAGGCTTGTCAGACCCGTGAATAGCACGAAATATATTGAGCCAGGATAAGCTTATTGGGATGCCACAGGCAACTCCATGTTTCTTAAAAACAATTATCTTTAATAATCAAAGGTTGTTATGATTTCTCGCGTAACCAAATGATTTAAATACCTGTAAAAAAATTACACCCGATTTGAGGTTGTGCTTTAGTGGCCCGCATTTGTGAGTATTTAAATTCCCACAGACAATTCGATCTTTTGAACATTATTTGATTAGTGTTAGTTGTATTTTTGTAAGGAATTTCTGTCAATTGTTGTTATATATAATTTCTAATAAACATTGGGTAATATGTTCGAAAGTTTCACGCCTCATTTGTCTAGGTAACGGCCATTTCTTGACACGTGTTTATTGTTTGTAAATGGTCTGTCCTTTACTAGTATACCTAATTTAAGAGGGCAACGAACTTAAAGTAAAAATCAGCTTACATATACAATGAATGGAATTATAAGATAACTGCCTACTCGGTAGTTGAATTTCGTATTTCTATATCCTAAAAATTCCCTTTCAGCGTTTTTTTCAGCTATTTATTTCAGGTACATAGCTTAGTAAAATTAGTGTGATCTCAAGTACGTAAGATATCCAATAACAGCTGCCTTTAACGCGGTCTGTTATTGCGATAAATGGTTGGTTTAGTTTAGTCCATAAACTTTTAAAATTATCACTTGTTTGTTGAAATTCGTGTTGTTTCTAAAATTGGAGTCCACGTGCAGTAGTTTCTCACGATCCAACACCCACTTTTTGGCATATGAAAGCAGAAGTAAGTTGTTATGAAATTATTCTTGATCTGAGCGTCAAGAAGCACAGTTCTTTTAAAGGTTTACTTAACCCTTGACCTGCTCAGCGCTATGAGGTATATCAGCAGCTTAATGGGTTTCCCTTGATGATTGCGCTTTGAGGTATCTCATAAACTTACGGGCTTCACTTTACGATTGCGCTTTGAGGTACCTCAGCTGCAGCGTCAAGTTCCATTAACCATTCACCTGCCCAGCGCTTTAAGGTATCTCGGATGCAGCGTCAAGTTTCATTAACCATTTTCCTGCTCAGCACTTTGAAGTATCTGAGCGGCTTGCGGGCGCACGATTGCGCTTTGAGGTATCCCATCTGAAGCGTAAAGTTTCATTAACCATTCACCTGCCCAGAGCTTTGAAGTATCTCATCAGCTTACGGGCTTCGCTTTACGATTGCGCTTTGAGGTATCTCAGCTGAAGCGTAAAGTTCCATTAACCATTCACCTGCCCAGCGCTTTGAGGTATCTCGGCTGCAGCGTCTAGTTCCATTAAACATTCTCCTGCTCAGTACTTTGAAGTATCTGAGCGGCTTGCGGGCTTCCCTTCACGATTGCGCTACGAGGTATCTCAGCTGCAGCGTCAAGTTCCATTAAACATTCTCCTGCTCAGCACTTTGAGGTATCTCAGCTGCAGCGTCAAGCTCCATTAAACATTCTCCTGCTCAGCACTTTTGAAAAGTAATCTGAGCGGCCTTATGAAGGGCTTCCCTTCACGATTGCGCTTTAGAGTGTATTCGCCCACGCAGCTTGAAGCCGTAAAGTGCATTAAACCATGATCACAGCTGCCAGAAGCTTGTGAAAGTAATCTCATCAGCTTACGGGCTTTCGCTTTAAGGATTGCGTCCTTTGAGGTACTCAAGCTGAAGCGTAAAGTTGCCATTAAATCCATTCACCTGCCCAGAGCTTTTGAAGTATCAAAGATCAGCTCTCTGATCGGGCTTCGCTTTATCGGATTGCGGCTTTTGAAGGTATCTCAGCTTGAAGCGGTAAAGTTCCATTAAGCCATTGCAACCTGCCCAGGGCTATTGAGGATATCTCGCTGCCAGCGTCTAGTTCCATTAAAGCAATTCCTTCGCTGGCTGCAGCAACTTTGAAGATATGCTGAAGGCGGGCTTAAGCGGCATTTCCTTGACGATTGCGCTTTGAGGTATCCCATCTGAAGCGTAAAGTTCCATTAACCATTCACCTGCCCAGAGTTTTGAAGTATCTCATCAGCTTACGGGCTTCGCTTTACGATTGCGCTTTGAGGTATCTCAGCTGAAGCGTAAAGTGCCATTAACCATTCACCTGCCCAGCGCTTTGAGGTATCTCGGCTGCAGCGTCTAGTTCCATTAAACATTCTCCTGCTCAGTACTTTGAAGTATCTGAGCGGCTTGCGGGCTTCCCTTCACGATTGCGCTACGAGGTATCTCAGCTGCAGCGTCAAGTTCCATTAAACATTCTCCTGCTCAGCACTTTGAAGTATCTGAGCGGCTTGCGGGCTTCCCTTCACGATTGCGCTTTGAGGTATCCCAGCTGAAGTGTAAAGTTCCATTAACCATTCACCTGCCCAGAGCTTTGAAGTATCTCATCAGCTTACGGGCTTCGCTTTACGATTGCGCTTTGAGGTATCTCAGCTGAAGCGTAAAGTTCCATTAACCATTCACCTGCCCAGCGCTTTGAGGTATCTCGGCTGCAGCGTCTAGTTCCATTAAACATTCTCCTGCTCAGCACTTTGAAGTATCTGAGCGGCTTACGGCATTCCTTGACGATTGCGCTTTGAGGTATCCCATCTGAAGCGTAAAGTTCCATTAACCATTCACCTGCCCAGAGCTTTGAAGTATTTCATCAGCTTACGGGCTTCGCTTTACGATTGCGCTTTGAGGTATCTCAGCTGAAGCGTAAAGTTCCATTAACCATTCACCTGCCCAGCGCTTTGAGGTATCTCGGCTGCAGCGTCTAGTTCCATTAAGCATTCTCCTGCTCAGTACTTTGAAGTATCTGAGCGGCTTACGGGCTTCCCTTGACGATTGCCCTTCGAGGTATTTCAGCTGTACCTTCAAGTTCCTTAATCTGTGCAGTTTCAGAATACCACGCTGTAGGCAGGCCTATCACTTTATCCTATTTCTTTTGTTTCAACTGAGCCAATAATCTAAGCTTCCAAAGAGAATCATTTTACTTGAGATAGCATGCGGTACCCCGGCTAAGATTTCCTAGCCTGAACAGGTGAATACCGGGGGTTGTTTATTTGCACTGTCTGCAGTTGCTATTTACGTTAAGAAAAGTATTCAACCTCTATGCTAATTTATTTCATGCATTTAGTTCAACTACTCTAGATTCTAATTTAGAATCTAAGACAATCACGACGACTCGCGACGAACAAAAGATAAACACAGCAGAAGGGTCCGTAACGTTACAATACACTGTAGTATTCTAAAGTCACAATCAGAATAGGTATCTGTATGTTCTTTTGCTTCAACCCACTTTGTATATACGTATCTGTCGTAATTATACAGAGCAACTAGTATAATTATACCAATTTCAGCTAAATTATAAATATTAACCATCACTAGTGGTGGTGGTTGTCGTATTACGAAGTAAGTTTCCAAACAAAATAACAGCGAGTAAAATTAATAAAATATGAATTTTCACAAAACATAAATGTAATTAATGCTGAGTAGTT
>JABXWE010101941.1:0-18114 GCA_014611495.1 Limonius californicus
CATGCAGCTGCAGATACAATTAATTTTTTACCCGAATATTTTGATGACCGAATCATTAGTAGGAATATTGCAACACCGTGACCCCTCGCTCTTGTGATATTACTGTTTTGGACTTTCTCTATGGCCCTATTTGAAAAACACCATTTTTAAAACTCCAGTTAATGATTTATACGAACTGAAACTTAGAATTGAAGAAAACTGTCAAGAAATTAACAACTTACCTCAATTATTACAAAATGTTTTTGACGGTATGAGAAGACGAGTTCAGAAATGTTTGGAGGAAGAAGGCAGACATTTTCAACATTTGTTGTGATCGTTACATTAGTTCAGGTTTATTCATTTCTTTGATTGTTGCTCAATAAAAGATTTCTACTCCTAAAAATGACGTTTTATTATTATTTAATTCCAGCTAACACAACCTAACCTGAAATTGACATTATAAACATTCCTTTAGTCTAGAAAAGACGTGACTTTTCATTCCACCGCCCGCTGGGGATCGGCTTTTTTGGATCTCTTGATACATGCATCATAGCTACTGAAATTATTGAAGAAATGGATCATAGTTACTTACTGTCAAGTTGATCTCTTACTGTAGTAATTAACAGTTTTACTAATATTGTTCGTAGTAGTACTTAACAAGAAAAGCAACCATTGGTGCAACCGTACGATAGTAAAAACTAAACCAGTGAAATCCAACAAAAAATAAATAAATGGGAATGTTTTATTTAATAAAGTTATATTCTAGAATTAACAAATGTACCTTCGTTTCTTAAAAATGTTTCAAGGATGGTGGTTCTATTGAGATGAGTCATTACTATTTTCGTAAAATTTGACATTTGTTATTGTGAAAACAGTGGCAGCCTACAAATTGACCGAGTAGTTTGTTTACAGTGAGCGTTAAAAAAAACAATTTTGTAAAAAAATGGAAATTTCAAGTGGATGTTTTCGTTGGATGACTATTTACGATTTTAGTAATGGCCTAACTCAATAACATTGCATAGAATCGCTTCGTTAAACTTTTGGTAATCAGAAAAGACTGTTTACAATTGGTTTGCAGAATTTCGACGTGGTGATGCGTCCGTCAAAAAACATCGATTCTGTACACAACATGATTGAAGAAGATCGACATGTGAATTATAGTGACATAGAGGCATCCTTAGGCATATCGAAGACTGCAGTACATTCGATTTTGCATGAACATTTAGCTGTGAAAATGATCTGTTCCCCGATGGATTCCGCATAATTTCACCGAAGCTCAAAAAAAGGCCCGTGTTAATTGGTGTAAGGAGATGCTCAAAAAATTCGATACAGGAACTGCAAAATCCGTATACACATCGTAACAGGTGACGAAACTTAAATATGTTTGTATGAAGCGGAAACTAAGCAACAATCCACTGTTTGGGTGTTCCAAGACGAACCGAATCCCACAAAAGTTGTTTCTTCGGTTGTACTGGACATGTCGCAACCATTCCTTCCATCTCACGTATACCTTAGTACAAAAGTGCTTCCTTAATAAATACTAGCGCTTTAAAGAAGAGGAACATATTTTTAACATTGGGTGTATTTCAAACATATCAAACTATTGACATTATCTTGAGTGAAACGAAACGAAGGTTTACCGATTGATGAACTTTTAGCTACAATGTTAGCTCAAATTAAAGTTAAAATTGGAATTTTTTTCCTTGACATAAGTAAGCAAAGAGTTGAACTAATGAATGGCCAATTTAATTCTTCATTTGAAACGCACAAAACATATCAAAAGGAATTTGCCTTTAAAAATACGTATGTACCTAAACAAATACATATACTGGTTCCGGCAATAAAATTGAACGGTTTTTCATAAATTGCTGTAGGGGGACGAGTAAAGCATGTGAACCAATTTTGGAGCAAATCGAAACTAAAAAGAACCCCCTCCCCCAAAAACCGGGAGCAATTAAATCGGGCAATCTTGCCGGTCAAGCAATGTGGCCAAACCTTGAAATTCGGCAATAAGGGAACATGTAATGTAAAACACCTATAGTGTGCCTAGCTGTATATACACTACTTTCTTGAAACCAAGCATTATTTTGTCTCATTCGTTGCAGCTCCACAATAACAAAATTTTCGAACATTTTAACATAGCGATCAGAATTAACTCTAATGCCTTGGTGGAAACAATTACGCCAAAACTCGAGACTCCACACCATACCGTCACCTTCTGATCATTTTTTATTATTATTATAAATTTATTGTTACTGTTCGTAGTCGACTATCCTACAATTTTAATCTGAATCTCTTAAAACTAGGTACTTATGTAACATTTCCTTATTGGAGTCTCTTAGTTCCTAAGATGAAAAACAATTTTGACGTGTTATGCACAAAATTACTATGCCCTGCTTTAGCATTGTATCACTATAGGTCAAAAGGTGCGACCTTTTTGAGTCGTCTGTTATAGTCGGCGTTCTCCAGTAGTTGTGGCACCTCGGTATTAACGTGGGCGTGGAGTCTTTCCTCGTGCTTTTCTGCAAACTTTTTGATTTCTTCTCGGACTGTTTGAAATCTTCAAATCCCTGTGTAGGTGGACATTCTGAGTACCACGGAGCATTAACAATACCTCGGAGCACTTTATTTTGGAAGATCTGGATCATATCTATGTTGCTTTTGGCTGCTGGATCCCGTAGATCAAAATGTGTGTTACGATTTGTTTCTACAAAAGTAACTTATTATGCACAAACAGTTGTGTTGTGTCAAATCCCTATGTAGGTTTACATTCCAATAATACCACGAAGCATCAACAATTTGAAAGATCTGGATTTTATCTATGTTGCCTTTGACTGCACATCCCAAGAGCTGAAGCTTATAGGTCCAGATTGGTTTTAAGATTTGTTTGCACAAAAGTAACTTATTGAGCATATATAGTTGTGTTGTGTTAAATCCCTGTGTAGGTGGACATTCTGATAGTAAGATGGAGCATCAACAATACCTCAAGACACTTTATTTTGAAAATCCTGGAATTTATCTATGTTGCTTTTGACTGCACATCCCAAGAGCTGAAGCCATAGGACCACATTGGTTTGTATACAAATAACTTATTATCTATAGACACTTGTGTTACCTATGTCAAATCCCTGTGCTGGTGGACATTCTGATAGTAAGATGGAGCATCAACAATACCTCAGGGTACTTTATTTCGAAAGACCTGGATTTTATCTATGTTATCTATCTGGTAATTAACGCAAGAATGCACCACTTTTCAACTGCTCGATATCTACAGCAAGTGCTCCAGAATGCCATAGGAAATCGGGTATCCGACCAAACTGTGAGAAATCGATTGTTTGACGTAGGACTTACCTCATACCGATCCTTGAGATGTCCTGCAAGAAGTGTGGCTCAACGAAGACACCGTGTGGAATGGTCAAGACGTAGGCTTCAAGAAGCGACACCGTGGGATGATATACTGTTTTCGAACGAGTCCAGATATTGTCTCAGCAATGATAGTCGGCGTCAAAGAGTATATGGTAGTGCCGAACATCATATCTTACCTCAGTATACCCAACCAGTCGTTGCTTTTGGTGGTGATGGTCTTATGGTATGGGCTGGAATTTTTTTAGGGTGACGTATTGACCTCCATATCTTTAATGGCACACTCGCGGGCCGACGCCATGCCCAAGAGATCACGTTGGACCATGTTCTGAACCGTCACAACGCTGTTCGACGGGAATATTTTATTTTCCTTGACGCAAGACCGCATCGTGGTCGGATTGTTTTAGAGATGCTTCGAGATGAGGAAATAAACCATCTTGCTTTTCCTCCGCTATCTCCAGACCTCAACCCCATCGAGCATGTATAAGACTTTTTGGCTGGATCATCATAATCCAAGGTCTACTACATCAAATTCCACAAGAACATACATATTAATAATTGCATTGAGTGTATGCCAGCAAGGTGCAGAGCAGTTATTACTGCCAGGGGAGGTGCCACGCGGTGAAGTGAAAGGAGACCTTAACGATTTTCATTATAATATTGTTAAATTTCTTCTTTAAACTTACCTTTATTGTAATTTTCATGTTCATTACTAAAAAGACGTTACATTTTGTTGTTTTGGTAGTTCTTTATTATATCTAAAAGCAATTGGTGTTGCCTTTAAGTGTCTTAAACTATCCCAATTCATTTTTGAGTAGTTTGGTAGGCACTGTATAGGATCTTAAGATAATAAAGTACCTTTTAAATTTTAGATGGGTATTCTCTAACTTGCTGAGAGTTTCATTTCCATATTATATCAAACTTCAGCCTTGCTTCCAGATGTATTTCATTTTATTTATTTTTTTTTTCATAAAACGCAATCCACTAAATTATCACCAGCATTTCGCTTTCTCCCCAAACAACATTTCATATTTTTACTGAACAGTGTTCGAAATTTTCTTTTCTTTGATATTAATTATTTGACTTTGTTATTATTCAATGAAGAGTTTGCATATACTGATTCCACATCTAATAGTTTTAAAAATTTACCAAAAAGTCAATTTTTTAAAGTATTGTGAATAATAAATTTCTTCATGTTGTGATCAATATTGAAATTGAATCAGAAATTATATTCACAAACAGGATACCTTAAAAAATGTTTTAGAATGCCCTTACGAATTGTATTCGCAGAAGAAAGATAGTACGAGGGTTGCCTTTTATATTTCGGGATTAGAGAACAAAAACAAATTTAATCATCGAAAATGGCTTTATTGTTTTTCAAAATCTTTTCCATGAAGATCAATACACTTTTGCATGCGTGTGAACCAATTTTTGAAGCACTTTTTCCACTCCGTATGAGGTATCTAAAAAACCTGCATTTTGAACGCATCAACCGCTTCTACAGGTGTCGAAAAACGTTGACCTCGCAATTTATTTTTGATGTTCGGGAATAAAAAGAAGTTATTGGGTGCCAAATCAGGACTATACGGCGGATGACTCATCAAATCGACGTTTTGAGTGCTCAAAAAGTCACTTGTTCGAGCCGATGTGTGACAGCTCGCATTGTCGTGGTGGAAAATGATTCGTCGTCGGCGGTTGGTTTTCCTTATTTCTCCGAAGGCTTGTGGCAAACAAATGGTTGTGTGCCATTCAAAATTGACCCTTCTACGTTGCACCAATAGTACGGTTGAGACATGTCCAGTTTTTCTGAAAAAACAGGCGACCATTTGTTTCGAAGTGCTTCAAGCACGAACGACTTTTGTTGGGTTTGTCTGGCCTTGGAAGACCCATACAGTCGACTGCTGTTTACTTTTGGGCTCATATGCTTAGATCCACGATTCGTCACCTGTCACAATGTCATACACATGTTTTGAAGCACCACGATCGAATTTTTTGAGCATTTCTTGCGACCAATTGATTCGAGCTTGTTTTTGAGCGATTGTCAAATTATGTGGGATCCAACGCAAACAAATCTTTTTTACGGCCAAATGTTCATACAATATTGAATGTAAGCTGGTCTCACTAATGTCCAAGGATACGTCAATCTCACGATAAGTCACATGACGATCGTGCAGTATCAGTTCACGCACCGCATAAAGGTTTTTCGGAACAACAACCCATTTTGGACGATCTTCACGAAATTCGTCGTTGAGCGACCTACGGCCACGATTGACTTCGGTAAACCATCGATAAACACTGGTCCTTGATGGTGCTTCATCGCCAAAAATCGAATTATGTTCATCGATGCACTGTTGTTGAATTAATCCACGTAGAAAGTTGTAAAAAATAATCGCACGAAAATGTTCCCGATTTAATTCAATTGTTTGGCCGATATGAATTTTTCAAGTTACAGTAAACAACACAAATAGCGCTCGTACGTCAAAACTTTCTGAGTACGTATACTGTTAAAAATGTCAAACTTTACGATAGAGACGTCAGTTGCCAGATGGCAGCACTAGGGTTGCCCAATCCCGAAAACTTTATTTATCCAAATGTTTGCTGTTGTATTGTTGCCCCTGTAGACTCGACACTGATATCCAACTGTTACTACGAAACGTACCGATAAAGACAGTACAAATACTTTTAAATTTCCATATAATCTAATGCTGACCCACCATAGTCTAAAGTCTAAGCGTTCAAACACTTTTGACGATTAAATATTGAATTAATTCAAACATTGGTAATTTGAGTATCCTGCTCTGAGAGAGACACATCTGGTGCAATTATTCAAAATGATTGAATTCGTTCATGCCTAGAGCTGGTAGAAATAATAATTGGATTTCATTGTGACACCAAAACAACAAATTATAGTTATATACCTACCAATATCTATCATAATGGTATAAGTATAATTTTGCTCCCACCCATAAACATTTGGAACCCACCCTGCATCAACATTTTCTTTGGGCCTGATTGGAAAATACTATCCAGAACTTTCATTTTTTGAAAACCAATTCTAAAATATATTTAGTTTTCTTAAAAAAATGGTTTTCACGTAAACATGTTTTGTATAGATAGCAAAATAAAACGTTAATTATAATACATATTGTAAATAAACCATGTATAAGTAAGTATGTGGTATTTATTTGATGTAAACCAATAAGTACATTACTGTTTTTTTACTATTTTCATTTACATATATTATTACAAAAATTTTGATTAACGGAAGATATATTACAATAAACAGCTTAAGTTATGCTGTAAAACTGAGAACCTGAAATGTATTAATATTGAATGATTATTCAACATTAAATATTAATAATATATTACAAATATGTGTAACAAAACACCAACAAAATCATATCAATATATTTAAATACCTATATATTTTCATTTTCATTTACTGCCAAAGTAAAAAGATCTCTCAGACGTTTTCGAGCCAGATTATTTCTTAAATAATTTAACTCATTTGTATAGAGTTGTTGTAATAATTTGCTTCAATTAATTATAATTTTTTCTGGTGATTCAATGAGATTTAAAAGTCGCAAAAAATTTAAGTTGGTAAATTTGCTCCAATCCACTAAAATACCTACCAATTTATTTTTTTATTATATAATTTTATGTTTGCAGTATGTATAGTTCATTAAAATACATCTACTTAGAATCTTGTTTTGGCACTCTCATTTATAATAGGTTTATGCAAATAGTAGATGTTGCAATACCAAAAAAAGAAGTAATAATAAGGTCGGGAAACTGCAATACCTAAGTGGATTATAACTCTGACATACTAAAGGCAATAAAAGAGAGGGATTCAAATTATAAGAAATTATAAGAAGGCTGATCTAACCCCTTCTAAAAGTATCGTAGGCATGAAGATACATTGTCCTCTACGTTCTTGCTTTTATTTAAATAAATAATTTTTTATTCGTCTTGTTTTAGAGTTAGCGCGCTATGGAATAGTATTATTAATGTTAATCCAAAAAATCAAAGGGCTATCTTTAGACCTAGATACCAAACAATGCAAAAACAATAAAAATAAAACGATTGCGGTCTACTTTTTACGTGATGCATTTTTTTTTTAATAATGGATCATATTTAGCGGTGTAGATATTAAAAATACGCGTAATTTGATGTATAATACATATAATAAAAAAAAATGAATTGCACCTAAAAAATTAAAAAAATAACCGATTTTGGCCGGGAGGATCAGCCTTAATTAATAAAAATAGACAGAATTGGGAAGGATATAAATTGTTACGAAATAGAACTGTGCAGTTAGTCAAGAAAGAAAAGAAAGCATATTATGAACTGACTATTGATGATTGTAAACATGATCCCAATCGTATGTGGAAAATGTTAATAACATTAACATCTAAGTCAGATACTGCAAATTTTGGAGAAATTATTTTTGAAAGCAAAAAGACTGATAGGAGGACTGAAATAGTAGCGGAATTTAACGATTTTTATGTTAATAGTACAAATTGAATAGCTGCTACTATTGTACACAGGATTTTTCCTTTTAAATGTTGCGATAGGAAAGTTGAAAATTTCAAATTATTATCAGTTGAAGAACTGCAAAAACTAATTTTTGGAATGCCTAATAAAAGCAGCCCTGATGAAATGCATGTAATTTTACTAAAAGAAAATTACAGTGAACTTGCTAATATACTAATTGTAATTAATATAGTAAACACCTCGTTGGAAACAGGCGCCATACCTAAAAAACTTAAACTATCTACTATAATCCCTATTAGAAAGGTGAGCAATACAAAAAATGCTGATGAATTTAGACCTGTAAATACGTTACCAGCAGTTGAAAAGGTGTTAGAGAAAGCAATACCTATATATACAAATGCTAAAGTTTGTAATTTATAATAATATTTTAATTAAATATCAGTCAGGTTCTGCGGAGGGATACAGTTGTGCAACTGCATTCCAGTATCTACTAAATAAATGGAAAAATGCGATAGACAGTAATATGGCAGTTCACGTGGTATTTCTGGATCTCAGAAGAGCCTTTGAAACGGTTGACAGGGAGAGGTTGCTACGAAAGCTGCATAATTGCGGTGTTGATGGTCTTGTTTTATTATAGATTGCAAATTATTTAAAGGATAGGAAACAAAGAGTTAAATGTAATGATATAATTTCTTTAGATAAGGATATAAATCTGGGTGTACCGCAGGGTAGTGTCTTGGGACCATTATTATTTATATTGTATATAAATGATATCGTGGTTAGCTCTTAATAAATGTAAAATGCTTGTGTTTGCAAAAGACACGATAATTTATATAGAAGGGAAGAATTTAAAAACTAACATTGAAATTATAAACAAAGAACTTAATGATGTGAATGACTTGATAAGATTAAATAAATTGAAGCTGAATGCAAATAAAACTAAGGCAATGGTTAAAGCAAGTGAATTACATTATAGATTATGTAAAACCGATCAGTTAAAAATTGTTATTGAGAAACAAGAAATTGAATTGGTTGACCAGTTTAAGTACTTAGGTTTTATAGTCGATAGACAGTAGTGCTGTCAAGAATCGGAAATTTTAAGAATCGATTCTCGATTCTGAAAAGAATCGATTCCACAAGAATCGGTTCTCGGTTCTAGAATCGGATTTCGATTCTTGATTCTAGAATCGGGTTTCGATTCTCGATTCTAGAATCGGATTTCGATTCCCAATTATAGAATCGAATTTCGATTCTCGATTCTAGAATCGGAGTTCGGTTCTCGATTCTAGAATCGGATTTCGATTCTCGATTCCAGAACTGGATTTCGATTCTCGATTCTAGAATCAAAACTCGTTTGTCTTTTCTTAAAGAAATACAGTCAAACTCCCATATTACGAACGTCTATATAGCGAATTTCTCTATATAACGAAATTTTGCGCTACACGCTGCACCTTTAACCAAAAACGAATTTAACGAATTTTTTAGCGTAAAAAAAATAAAATCTATGAAAATCTTAATGGTTTTGGGAATTTCGTACCCAAATATTGTCTATTATAAGTTCTTCCAGTACAGTCATAGAAAGTTTTTCAAGAATTGTAAAGGTTTTGTCAAGTTTACGACTCCCTTTATGTTTAAATGACGTCTTTTCTTAATGGGCATCTTAAAGCAGATAATTGCAATAGAAACCTGTTTTAAAAACGGTCAGTTTACGCAGAATGACGAAGCGAAAGTGTTTAAGCATTACAGAAAAAATTAAAGTGTTGCAAGAAGTTGATAAAGGTTTAAAAAAAGATATTGCAGCAATATTCGGCATTCCTGCCAGCAGTTTATCAACCATTATAAAAAATCGTGAATCGATGTAGGAACTGCAGCAAAACGTGCTAGAACATGTGTGTACGAAGATGTTGATGAAGCAGTTTTGAAGTGGATCCATTTATGTACTCGTACTACATATGTAAACAAATTGTATTAAATTTATTTTCAAAAAAAATCTTATTTCTCTTTAACGAAATTTCTCTATTGCGAATTTTTTGTCAGAATTTAGCGACTTCGTTATATAGAAGTTTGACTGTAACAACAAAACTATTTAACAACCCTGCTTGAAAGTCCTCCGAACGAGCGAGAACGAAAACAAGGCATCCATACGTGTTAGACGAAGGAGAAGTTACTAATATTGGCGGGGCAGCGGCCGCGTCCAAGTGGTGGTCGCTCATTTCTAGCGCAGGGTTTTATATTTTTTGATTTAACTATTCTAATTATGCGAATATCTCAATTTTCGTTAGACCATAGAACCGCAATTAAATTCAGCACAAAAGCTACTTTGGTCAAAAAATGAAAGTTTCTACGCGCCTTGGGCTTAATCTCAACAACGGGTTATAAATAAAAGTCCATGCCATATAAAAGAGGGTTTCCAGATAATCGCTGTCAAAGTTTTCATGCTGCATAAGATGCAATGTATTTATTTAACTGCAATTTATTTAAGTATATTATTTATAATTTTAAAGGGTTGCAAAAATAAGTTAGCTTAGATTTCCTGAAGTGGGTAATTACTTACTACTACTTATTAAAACAAATATTAACATTTTCCGTTTAAGTGCATACTTTAGTTTCTAAATACATCAAAACTAAAATTCTAAAACAACTGAAAACAAATTACTAAAATGTTTTGTCTAGCTGTTTTTGTAAGGATTTTTTATCAATGATTCTTTTTAATAGGATTTTTTCGTAGGATATTTTCCGAGGTTTTTTTTTCAGGTATTTATTCCGAGAATTTATTTCTCTAGGATTTTTTCCGCCTACCGTAGCCTCATTTATTCGCCTGTTTAATGAGTCCAATTATTATTGCCACGGTTATTTTGTTTTTCAGTAATCGGGCATTAAAGTCAACATTTTCTAAAACTGGTGGGGGGCCTTCGTTAGAAAACGATACAGCATAGTTGATTTTTATTGGGCAGCTTTTTGCCTTGATTCTTTTCCATACTTCGGTAGAAGTAAAATACGTTTTGAACCAATATCTTGTTTAAATTTAAAAATAAGTACATCAAACCGCTTATAGTACCTATTAATAAAGAATAGTTCAACCGCAAAATGGTATTAGGTATAACAGGTGGTTGCAATAAGTAGAAAAGGTTTGCGCACATGAGGAACTGGGCATTTAAAACCCCTATTTAAATAGAAAGCTTAAGATTACCTTAGTAAGAAGGATGCGAACGATTATCAGTACTCCAAAATATTTTGTCTTTATTTCTGCGATCCTTCGACCCGAAAACGAATCTGTGTTGATGATTTTAGAGTAGGAAACAGATTCTTGAAAACTAAATGAATCGTAGATTTTAGACTAGGAAATCAGTTTTCAATTCTTAGAATCGAAAATACATCTTCGATTTTAGAATCGGAATTTAATTCTCGATTCTATAATCGGATTTCGATTCTCAATTCTAGACTCGGATTTCGATTCTCGATTCTAGAATCGGATTTCGATTCTCGATTCTAGAATCGGTTTCGATTCTCGATTCTAGAATCGGATTTCGATTCTCGATTCTAGAATCGGATTTCGATTCTCGATTCTAGAATCGGATTTCGATTCTAGAATCGAGAATCGGTTTTAACGACGCCGCAGAACCGATTCTTAAAGCTAAAGAACCGATTCCGATTCTAGACTCGGAATCGTTTGACAGCACTAATAGACAGTGAAAATTTAAGGGACATATTAATTATGTTTGCAAAAAGATTGCGAGAAAGTTGGGAATATTACATAGATGTAGTAGTTTTGTTTTGAACAAAACGAGACTTACAATTTGTAACTGTATTGCGCTTCCACATATTATATACTCAGCTTCGATCTTGTTTATGGCCACCCAAAATGAGTTAAGTAGATTACAGGTGTTGCAAAATAGGGCAATGCGAATAATTTTACAATGCAACAGGTATACTCCTATTGGTTACATGTTACAAAAACTTAATTGGGTAGATATTAGAGCACTTGTCAAACTACAAACCTTAATTTTTATACAAAAAATTAAACTTGGCTTATTCCCACAGTAGTTTTCTGAAGTGTTGTATCATGTCATGAAGTGCATGGTTATCAAACTAGAAATAAAAATAATTTTTATTTAAGGCTTGATTTTAGCAGCAAGGTACAGTTACAATATAAGTGATTTTAAATTACAAGACTATAGTAACAGTAGAAAACTAGTTCACATGTTGAATGTATACAATGACCTTTTGAAATATATGGTAAATGACTAGAAAATTGATATTTGAAGAAGTAGGTACATATTTTATAGCGGTTAATATAAAAGATGGAGGTTACGCTATAAACATCACATAAACAAAATTTTTACATACATCTCGCTTTAGCAATATAATTTGAATTGTTAGAAAACCATACACGTATCGACCTATTTTTTAAATTGTTTTAGAGAAGAGTAATTTGCAATATAAAGCAAAGAAAACCTGTCATAATCGCAAAAAATGATGAAGGTAGGCAACACACTAAACGATAACAAATCCGGTAAGGTGAGAAAACATTAATTACAAATTTGTAAGACTTAACGGACATAACAGAGCATAAAGTAATAGCATTTTAAGTATCTAAAATTTAATAGTTCAGTGTACTTTCAAATGGCCATTTGCTGCCGCTACCCTGGTTGCCTATTTCGTAGGCGTATTCAAAAATTCCATCGAGGAAATTTTACTGACTAAACACAAGCTAAGAATAAAAGATCCACACAAAATTCTATATTCTTTAAGGGTATTAATGAGGCAATCATCTTCCAACCAGTATCAAAGAATGTAAAATTGTTGATCAATTTAAAAAAGAAACCAGATTGTTACTTGTAAAAAACAATGCAAGTTAGCGATAGGTTTGAAGACTGCTCATAATAAACGTTTATTGCTTATTAATGAGTATACATACAAATTGATCAATCTCTTTTATTTTATTTGTATTTTAGTTTTTTTTTGTTTGTGTAGGATAAAACAAGAGTGGTGTTAATTAGTGATAAGTATATTACATATTTTTTTTTTGTTTTGCTTTAGAATAAGTGTTTTACGAAGTTGTATAGCTGTTATAGCTAAATAAACGATTATCTATCTATCTATACAAGTAACTTTTTATTAAACTCATCATAACGTGGTTTAAATTTGGGCTCCTCTGTAGTGCATAATTTGGTGATATTTGTTATTTACTGCAAATACAAATGAAGGTACTAAACTAGGCGAATCATATATTTTGCTTGAAAACTTTTAAATTTGATTTACCATTACCAAATACAATTGCCCTTTCATTCATAATTACGGTTTCTTTTATAAATGTGATATACCTAACATAATAGATTTAAAAGCAAATGCCAATTTAGACAATTTTCTTTTAATTTTGTGGCTACAGCTTATTCTTTTCCAATCTTTTAAAGAAACTTCAGTTAATTATTCAACCTATCTAAACATTAGATATGTAAGCGTACCCTCATTGGGATATTGTTTCCTGTGGCATTCATGGCCCAACTATCATCATCGTTGAAAGGTATACTGTATGTTTGAATGTAAAAAACACTTGCTGTAATTCAGGAGCAAACATGCAAAACATTATAAATCTCTTCCAATTCAAGTCTTTTGTGTAAACTGTTTTGAAGCAATATTTATATTAATATGTGATATAGTAATATATTATTTATAATAAAATTAGAAGCAAATGCCAATTCAGACGTTTTTCTTTTAATTTTGTGGTTAGTTTGTTTTTTTTAATCTTTTAACAAAATTCCAATGAATGATTCAACTTATTCCAACTTTTGATATGTAGCACAAGCTTCGTTGTGGTGTGCTACCAATAATCATGCCACTGTTCTATTGTTATGGCATTGATGGCTCCACTATCTTTAGCAGCTTTATATTGTATATTTGAATATGAAAAATCCTTGATGCAATTTAAAAACAGACGTGCAAAACCAGACAGATGAAACCTTTTATCAATTTATGGATGCTAAAAACTTTTGCCTACAATGATCGATCTTGAAATCTAAACCACTTCTTGATATTTAAAGCAAGTTTGTCGGTTTATCCTCAATTCTTGACTTCATAGATCAACAGAACACAAACAAATTAACCTTCCAGTAGTCGCACGGGGTCTCACAGATCTGACAATTCTTATTTCAGCTATAACTCTGTAATTTTTTGATCTTACGCTTGGTCGTTTTCAGTACCTTTCGATCGAGTACTCTCTTATGCTCATACGAAAGCGCATTAGTTTAGGTGTATTCTTTTGAGAATTACCACCTGTGAACCAAGTGAAGTGTACTTGTAAGTGATTACATATTGATGGTGATGGTGATGGTTGAGCTGATTTAAATCATTTGATTCCTTTTTGTTACACTAAATGAACCTTATTTTCATTATTTCAATAATGATATATGGCATTTTTAAAGTAAAATTTGAAAAAACAGAACATATTAAGATAACGTCAAGAAATGCACATTTTGCTTTGATATTATTTTGTGAATTTTCAAATAAAGTTAGAAGTGTAAATTTTGTGACTAATGTGTGTAATTATCCTAATAAACAAATATATTCAGTAATGAGCAATACATCTCAATTAGTATGAGTGCAAAAAGTCAGAATACCCAGGGGTCTGAGAGACCTACTGCGACTACTGGTGTCCAGATAAAAGGTGCGACTACTGGAAGGTTAACAAACGTGGATACGTTTCTGCAAAGTGCATTACAGAACGTCAAAGACATTTTGTATGCAAGTATTTATAAAAGTAACTGCTTTCTTATAAAACTTCACCATTTTCATAACACAGGCATATTAACAACATAACACAATTCAAAGAAAGTACTTTATTAACTGTAATTTACATTTTATTATGAATACCAATCCTGCTATTAAAATTGATGGTAAAGTAATAACCCATCTCGGTCCAGTGGTAAAAAAGCAGCTTATTTTAGCTTCTTCTTGGGGCGCAAGTTATTTGTGTGGCCACACTTAGTTTTGCGGCAGTTTGTTGCCCTAGGATGGAGTCTTGCATAGCATTTACGGCAGATCATCTTGTCGCAGTTGTATTTCTGGGCCAAGATGCGGAGAGATGGTTCGATAATTCCACCACGGAGACGCAACACCAAGTGGAGGGTAGACTCCTTCTGGATATTGTAGTCTGACAATGTGCGACCATCTTCCAATTGCTTACCGGCAAAGATCAACCGCTGCTGATCTGGAGGAATGCCTTCTTTATCTTGGATTTTAGCCTTTACATTTTCGATAGTGTCTGATGGCTCTACCTCGAGGGTAATGGTTTTGCCTGTGAGAGTTTTTACGAAAATTTGCATCGCGACGTTTCTGAAAAAACAAATATGCTACTTATTACTTGTCCAACATAACCTGTCACATTCACATTCCAAACAATTTCATTTTAACTATACATTTTCTGTATTTAGTTCAATGAAACCTTTACCTCGACAACTTAGCACCACATATACGTACAAAATAAACTTATTTTCAAGTCCCGCATAAAAATAATTTATCGGCAAAACTCACCTTCGTTAAAACGTGGTTGTCGCAACTTTCCGAGACTTAAAAGACGATCGGCAACTGTTTTATCGACAACGTGGCCGCCTTGTTTGTTTCCGGTATGTTTTGAGGCGCTAAATCATTTAAATTTAAATATTTTTAATACCTGGATTTACATAAAATGCGTTTAATAATAAATGTTATATATTGATTATTCCTTTTTTCGTAACACTAAATTTTAATAAAAATTATGAATTAAATATCTTCTAAACTAGAGAATTTGTAAATTGTTACTACGGCACAGAGCCGAATCTCGGTATTTTATTTATGCTACCAGACGCAAGGTTGTACATTGGCGTCCTTCCACATTAGTTTTCGAAGGTGATTCTATGAAGTTTGATTATATTTAATGACAAGACAGGAGAGTAAACGACTTACAGAAATATTTAGTACGGAGCTCGCTGCTAACATCTTCAAAGAAGTTTTGAAAACGTCATTATTAATGCCGCATTACTCAAAAAGCATTAATCGGTTGAGATAAACCATCAATTCATTAATAACCTTTATACATACGAATCATGTCAACATTGTTTTAAATTTAGTTACGGCAAAAAATCGCACGCAACGAAGTTTTTGGGATTTTGTAACCCAATAAAGACCTACAACACCGTATTATTCATTGATGAAGCAAGTCCATGAAATTTTTTACGAATTTTCGAAGATCATAATTATAATGTACTGTTCGAACTTGTAGTAAAAGTATGCAAACTAAACACCAATATAATGGTACATTTAAAATACTGCATATAACATATAGGTAGGTAGCTATCCATTTAAAAATTACTTTTACTAATTATTAAGTTGATATTACTTCCGGTTATACAAGAAGTAATAAGAACACAATGTAAATATATTTGTATTTAGCTAGCAGTGTGCACTTAAAACTACAGAAGATATTCCTTCTGTTCCCATTTTCAAACAAACTTCGTTATTTCTTCTTTTTCAACCGGTTTCAATCCGTTAGATATAGGTCTCTCTAACATTTTTCAGTCGATTGCGTTCGTATGCAACTTGGTATCAGTTTAATCCTGCCGTTTGATGTCGTCGATCCATGCTTGTTACGCTTATCTTTATCTCTTAATCCAAGTATTTTTCTTTCTTTATGCTCTTTGGTTTGCTTTAAGTTTGTCGATTATTGCTTTAGTCAAAACCCAGGTCTATGTTTTAGTCAGTGTTGTAAAGATACCGAAAAAAAAGTACCTGAAGGTAAGATAAGATACTCTGCATAAAAAAGTATCTTTTTCAACGATAAGATACTTTTAACAACCGGTACCTGACAAAGGTACAAGATACGTTTTAAAAGTATCTAGATACTTTTAAGATACTTTTTAGATACTTAAAAAAACACAAAACATTTGTTGCAGCTGCAGCTGTAAAACCAGGAGCCTGTCTGGCTGTCTCTGTGTCCGACTTAAGCTGCTTAAGTTGTAAAACTTTTAGAGCCTGCTTTAGGATTTGCAAATTTTAGGGAATTTTAAACCCTTACAGCCACATGGTAAGAATATATAATAATTTAAAAAAAGTTTTAGCATTGAAACAAATATTTATCTAAAAGTATCTGAAAAGTACCTCAAAAATGTTAAAGATACTAAAAAATTCTATCTGAAGATAAGATAACGGTAACATATAAAAAATGTACCGTACGCGATACTAAGATACTGCAAAAAGTATCGCGATACCGGTATCGCGTTACTTTACGGTAAGATACTGCACAAGACTGAGAATATGTTTAATGTTATCTATAGTGAATCGTTTTTAATATTCTCGTCGATTTGCAAAGTTTTATTAATGTGATCGATAAGTGTATATAGGGTGACAATAATCTACCCTTGTTGTATGGGTAACTTTGTTATTATAAGAGTTAGAGAGTCGGTTAAATGACCAAAGTTGGGCAGAATTTTGACGCGAATTTAATGCCATGAATTTGACCTAGATTTCAGCTTTTTAAAATATTTTAAAAACACTAAAAATGAACTATTTCTTAAATGTTAAACAATTCCACAACCATTTATGCTAGAACATAAATAAAAAATGGTTTTTGTATATCTTATTACGTAGAATTGATTTTCGAGATATAAACTAAACTTCCATTTTTTGAAATGGCAATCATAGTTCATTAAAAAGCTCTTTTTTGCTGATTTCAAATATGTATGGGTTGTCCTATCTATTTTTGTTAGTTTGCTCAGGATTTACAAAATTAAAACTATGAAATTAAAAATTTATCTCTAGAAAGAATGGTGTGTGTGCCTTGGAATTGGAAAACAAATGATCTAACGACGTGTTTCGTTTGTTCTTATTAGTTGTCAAATTTAGTTCGCTGTTAATCATAATTACGATTACAATTAGGTGTTACATGTAAGTGTAAAGTTAATAACAATAGAAAATATGGTTTATTCTTCGGAAGAACAAAACGATATGATACTTTGTTTCTACATTTCTAAACGCGATGCAAATGCAGCATCTGAATTATATCTACAAACATACCTACATGAGAAGAGAGCCAGATAAAATATTATTTGCAAAACTGGAAGCAAATTTAAAACTGTATGGATCTTTTTACAAACCAAAAGAAGCCAAAAGGAATATAAATGAAGAGACGGAAGTACGTGTTTTAGCATAAAATAATTTTAAGGCCGACTGCATCTGTACGGAAAATTAGACTCGAGTGTAACACATCCAGAGAAGAAGCACGGATAACTTTTGAAACAAAATAAC
>JABXWE010101942.1:0-18671 GCA_014611495.1 Limonius californicus
AAAAATATATTTAAATATTTGCATAGGAAATAATTTAAGTAAAGGGAATTATTATTGTAGGTATAGGTTTGAAATTAGGATAGGTTATTTCAAGTTGATTGTACTGTTTTCTATCGTAGGTATGCTGGATTGTTTGTTTACTGCGAATTGGGTGATGGTGGTTGTTGAACCTCGTAAAATCTCTTAGAGCAGGTGGATTTCCGGATACTTGGCGAATTTCCATTTTGGTTGCGACTTCCCAGTTTGTGCTGTAGGGAGCTTTTCGTGGTCGGCCCAGTTGCGTGCGTAGTGGTTTTGGTTCGGTGTGGTACCGGTGTAGTCACATAGAAAAAAAAAACTTAATTTGACTTATCAGGTAATTTTACTTTAATACTAGTTATTAATTATTAACCTAAACATTTTAATAAACATAGAGAGATCCCCCTTAAATAATTATTAACAAAATTCAAATATGTAATTTTTTCTTTTTCGGAAAGAAGATTGACTTTGTATTCTTTCTAAACAAAATATATAAGCAACATTTATTGTTATTTCTCACAAGCATTTATTTTATGGACCCAAAATTTTCAAAGTGAAGTGCTAATTACAAAACATCAAATCTCACACCTTTATATTTCTCAAATTGTCAAGACTTTTAATCTGAATTTACTTATAATGTCTCTCTTATTATCAATTAATTCTGATAATGCACATTATATTTTCTCAAAATTCTCAATATTCTCCTATTGTCTCATTTTAGACAATTCACAAGGCACATCTCTGGTGCATAATGTAACAAAGCAACTAAGTGCAGTTTAAAAGCCCACAAACGTGCGTTATATGCACAGTGGGATACAAAATAATTATTTAACTTCTTTCTATTTGACAAATACTCATTTAATCATTGTGTGAGAAAATTATCTAAAGGTCCATACGCATTAAATTCCATTTAAAAGCTTGCATTGTACAAAACACGTTAAGTACAGGCAAGATACATTTGAAGCAAGCATGAGTAACGACATGAAATCAAGAAAAAAAAAATACCTAAAATAAAATTACACGCAGAAACTTTAGTTATTTGGGCGAGTTTTAAAGGAAATTAGGAGAGTAGAAAAGTAAAGTAAAGTAAAGTAATGTGTGCAATTATAAAACTCAAATAAATAAAATTCTCTTTGTGGTATAAAAAAAAAATACTTAGCTTTTGGAAATATTCCCTGGCCCGTAGCTGATTCGTAACTAGGTTGCGGGCGTCAGGCTGTCTTTACTGGTGCTGGCTTGTGTTAGGACTCCTTTCGTAAGAGTCAATAAGTCTTCATTTTGCACTTCTATTCTGAAGCTGAGTGGCTGGTCCATATTTGCGTGTCTCTCCTTCAGTACACGTTCTTCTCTGTTTCTGCTTGTTTTCTCGTCAATCGTATTTCTTTTTCTTGGTTCTTCTTTCCGTGCAGTAAATAACGTAACCTCGTTATCTTCTGTTGCTTCCTCTTCTTCTTTATTATTCTTTTGAAACTTGTACTTCTGCTTATTAATCACAATAAACAAACACAGTGGAAATATTCGGCAAAATACCTAAAACATGCTAAAAAATGTTGGGGTATCCTTAGCCTACAGATGAAATTTAACCTAAATTTATATTAAAATTTATTACGTTTCCTGTTTTCATAAGTTTTTTGTTTTAGTAAAATTATTTTAAAATATAATTTTGCATAATATGATGCGGTTTAAATTGTACATTGTGTACCATAAAAGCTATACCCTTGAATTTAAACCATAATATAAAATAAACTACCTACTTTCTAGTAAGCTACTTATTAAATACAATTTTATAAATTCAATGACAACAAAAACTTGATTGTTTATTTTTCTTGCATTTTTATGCAGCAATGCACTAGTCTACTGACACTGAAAAAGTAATAATTAGTTTTAATACTGACATTGCAAATTGTGCTTTATAGTAAACACTTGACCTAGAGAATCAGTTATGCCGAGTTGCAAAATTCCTACACCTTGGTGTATTGACATTACATCACTTGGTCGACTTTATACAAATTAAAATTCATATTTTCTAATTTTACTAACTTTAAAGAAATATTGCAAAATGTTTTCCCTAAGTAATCCAATTTGCCTTCACTTGAAGTACCTAAACTAACCTATCAATTTGAAAAAATATGTTAAATATTTAGCTTTTCTTTTAAAATTCTAAACTGAAAGAAATGCTTAATAATCTTTTATATTTATACCTCGACCCAATTTTTTTTGTTGCCTTATGTTGGCCTGAGAACAGTGGCGTAACGCAAATCCTACGGGCCCCCCCGCAAAACCTTTACAATGGCCCCCCTACTATCTTCTACCGATTTTTATATATAACGAATTTGAAAATTAAGAGCCGTAGGTTTAAGAATCCGACACCAGAATCATAAACGTATAAAATTAACTCAAGCTATAAATAGTATATTAATCTTACCTTAATTTCGTTGGTAATAATGTAATATGGTAAAGAAACAATTTTGTCAATTAAAAAGTTTAAACACAAAGTTTACAAGAAGCGACTTGCACGTCGCGCATTTTTTGTAGCGAATTCGTTAATAATTTTGTCCATGTTGAGTGTGTTAATATGCTCCTGCTCTATACTGATAACAGCTAAATCTGATAATCGTTGTTCAGACATAGAATTTCTTAAATAATTTTTGATTATTTTTAATTTAGAAAAGGAACGCTCGGCCGAGGCAACACTAACTGGTAATGTTAAGAATAAAATAACCGCGCTACAAACATCAGGTACATTGGAAGCTGTGCACTCATTTTTAATAAGCAAAAAGTCAACAAGGTCTCTTACGGTACTCATTCTGGAAATGTCATCTTTTAACACCTTTTTTACACTCAACATTTGAAAAGGAAATTGTTCAGATAAATCCTTGTGATACTTCCTTTGTAATTTAGAGGCATTTTCAAAAAGATCATCTTCTGTCAGCGATAAAATATTTCTGGGAGTTAAAAAACTAAAATTGTTAAAAACGTTATTCATACTTTCAAACCTCAACCTCAGTTGATTTATTAATATATCAATGGTAGTTTTGTACACTTCCACTTCAAATAATTTTTCAGCATCGGTTAATCGTTCATCAGTAGCTAGTTCATCATAAAATCGTTTTGCTTTTCTCTTTCTTTTTTCTTCAAACTTCGAACGTATACCCCAAAATTTGCTAGGACCACAGCCTTTTCTTTTAATTCAGGAAATGTTTCCCTCATGTCACTTATGGCTTTCAAAGTGGAATTTAACAACTTAGTGGCGGCTTCTAGATCCATGTCAGATGTCTGTAAACATCTTGATGTTAAATTTAGATTTTCCAAAATGTCTGTTTCAAAAACTAGCATAACAATAAACTCGATTTTTTCCATCTTTTTCTTTATTGCAATGGCCTCTTCTCTTTCTTCTCGTTTTTTACTCAACAATGATACATTGGACAAAACCTTCAAAACTAAAACAAAATTATATCTGATAGCAGCAATGAATTCATACCGTGAAGACCACCTTGTACAACAAAGGCGTTTTAAAGTAATTTGAACATTTTCAGTATTCGCCACTTTTAAGTCGTTCCACCTTTTTATGCTATATCCGAAAAACGTGTATATTTTTTGACATAAATCATAAAACTCTTTGATCATTGCCACATTACTACAAGCATCGTTTAAAACTAAATTTAAATTGTGAGCTGCACAGTGGATATAGTCCGCCGTTGATTCCTTTTCTTTGATCAATTTTTGTAGTCCTGAATACATTCCGCTCATGTTCGCTGCTCCGTCATATCCCTGTCCGCGACACTTTCGTAAGTCAATATCCATTTCATCCATGTTTTCCAAAATTGATTTTTCTAGACCTTTTGAAGTTTGGTCTGTAATTTCTTTAAATCCTATAAACGATTCCAAAATTTTTATATGTTTGGTTTGGTTATTTTCATCAGTTTCAATTTTAACATATCTGATTATTTGGCTTAATTGATCAATTTTCGATACGTCTTGCGTAGTATCTGTAATTATGGAAAAGAAAGAAGCTTCCCTGATATTCCTTAAAATGTTTGATTTCAGTTGTGACGAAACTGTGTGAATTAGTTCATTTTGTATCTTTGGACTAAGGTATTTGTTTTTCCCTCTGTCATTGGATAAGTGTGACTGCAACACTGGATCATACTTAGCCAACAATTCCACAATGGACAAAAAATTTCCCTTTTGGATCGACTCTTTGTTTTCCCGATGTCCCCGAAACGCCAAATCACAAACGGCCAAAGTCATTATAACATCTATAATTCTTGTTAAAATGTCTCTCCATTTTTTAACTTCATCGTTAAACTCGACTAAACTTTCAATAGTCGCACCTCGCTTCCAACTATCGTATGTACGGCAAGCCTGCAGGTGTACCATGGAAATTTCATGATCTTTAATTTTTTTAGAAATGCCTTGCCAGTCGTCCACACCTTTGCACCACGAATCTTTGAAATTTTTATTACTTCTATCAGCAAAAAGCCAACAAGCTTCACAATAAGCAACATTTAATCGTGGCGAATAGCACAACCACATCCGTTCCATAGCATTGCCAGTTTTCGCAGTAACCGTGTAATATGAAGTAGAAAATGATCTTCCTTTGGGATCTTTTTTAAACTTTTCCTGGGGTTTGCAAGGACCTATTTTTAAAATTTTTAATTTAAGTTCACTGTCAATTGCTGTATTTTTGTAAAAAGCCATATCGGACGAAAACGCATCACTTTCACGACTTTTTCTTTGCTCAACGTTTTCGATCGCAGTTAGACCTTTCACATGTTCCAACTCCACGTTACTAACACTTGCAGTTTCAGAAAAACTATCACTAGATCTAGAAGCAGCAACATTAAAAAAACTACTTATTTTAGTTAATTTTGACCGCTTCTCTTCCTTTTCCTTAATTAATCTCCTTTTTTGAGCGCCGCTTAATGATTTGGATGGATTCATTTTGAATACGTTTAACGTAATAATTAATTCAATCCTACCACACCGGTAAAGAACGCGATACTGAACAAACCATATTTTGCCTATTATTTTGCTGAATTCGGATCTGGGGTTACCTTTTATGTAGAACAGTTTGTTTTGTATGGCCCGTTATCAGCGCCGAGCACATAACTTAAGAATGTATAACCATTCGGTTTATAATTTATAGCTAGCTCGTAGACTTAACAGCTATAATTAAAATAAAGTGCGTTATTTCTAAAATTCTTACGCTCTAATATGTATGTATCTACTTTACATTGTTTTGACTATAAAACCAGTTTAGTAAATTGCTTGAGCACATTAGGCATTATATTATCATTATGTATTACCAACATTTAAAAATCTCGTACAATAAGACTGCAACTATTTTTCAATTTTTTAAATGTGTTTATGTTTCTGATAGATACCTACTGTAATAATTGATCTGGGCCCCTAAACCGTTCGGGCCCCCCCGCGGTGCGGGGGTTGCGGGGGTGGTTGTTACGCCACTGAGGTAGGCTCAATTATAAGTTGACTTGTATTTATTATGTTTCAATATACTGTGAAAATTGAAATTGAAATTGTTAAATATCATACAATATCTCGAAAAAATAAATTCCTAAAAAGTACGGTATTATCATGCTACCGATATACCCTGTAGCAATACTTTTAAACTAATTTGAAGCATCCAGGAATCCCAACACAAAATATTTTAGTTATGGTCTTATGGGCATTTTAATAAAAGCTAGGGCTTTTTTGACCTCCTAAACGTTTTTGACAATTAGGATTTGCGCAAATAGACTATTGGTTTGGTGTGAAAATAAAGAAAATAGTATAATTGCCATTTCATCTATTGTTTCTTCCCACTGCATTCTCGGCGTACCCCGTTTTCGCCTTCCTTCGGGTCTCATATTGAACATTTTTCTTGGGTGTACTTTCCTCCTCCATGCGAACCAAATGACCGTACCAGCTTAGTTGTTTTTCTTCTATTTCTTCTACAAGAGGTTTTAAATCTAGTTCATTTTTAAAGCTTCTGTTACGTATTCTTCCTTCTGGTTTTTCCTATTATGTTCCGGAGATACCTCATTTCTGCAGCTGTTATTTTTGATTTATGTTTATCCAGCATAGTCCACGTTTCCGACCCGTGGTTGAGTGTTGGTATGTAAATAGTTTTGTATAGATGTAATTTTGTTTTGGTGCTTAATTCTTTTTTTCCTACTAGGGTATTGTTTATTTGGTAGTAGACTCTACTTCCTTTGACTATTCTGTTGCGTATTTCTTGATTGATCCTACCTTCTTTGACTATAGTTCCTAGTATTCGTATTTTTCTACTAGCTCTAGTTGTCCGTCTATTCTTACGTCTATGTTTTCTTCTCTTTTTTCTTTTGTGATATGTAGAATCTTACTCTTATTCCTGTTCATTTCCATTATTTTTCTTGTAGGCAGGTATTGCATATTTGAATGTTTCTTTGTAAGACATTTACTTTGCCCGATATTAAAACAATATCGTCTGCATATATAAGGTTTTCTGTATACAGGGTGTATCAGAAATAGGTACTAATATTAAATCCGATGGTAGATTACAATATATACAGACTAGAAAAAACATTTCTTTGGCAATGGGATCCTTACGATATGAGAAAATAATAATTGAAAATTTGACCCAAAATTGTTTGAGTACCGCAGGATAATAACAAACATTTGAGTTCAAAGACATGTTATGCAAAGGAGAGTAAGATAGTAGTGCAAACAAATTTCTTATCACCTGCCACAAACTAATACTATTCGGTAGGTCAGTAATTTCTATTCAGTCAGTTGTTGTCATCACAAGCCAGACAAGTTTGTACGTGTTTGCCACTTTGGATTTACTTTACAATTAGGTAATAACCTTCTACCGCTTAAATGCATTTTCTATGTATCATCAGCAGTTCTCAAACAAAATTTTATTTTATTTTTTATTTCAAACAATAAACTTAATGATTTTTGAAAAATGAATAGTAGCATGGAATTCTACTTGAGCCAATCCATTTCTGGTTTAAATGTTTGTACCTATTTCTGATACACCCTGTATACTGGAATTAGGTTGTGGTACCCTAGACATGTTGGTCTAGTTTGGTTGTTGGCTCAGTTTATTATTATATCCATGTAGGCAACGAAAAGAAGCGGACTTAAACTGTAGCCTTGTTTGACTTCCTTTTCTATTCTAAACTCTTCCTTTTCTATTCTAAACTCTTCCGATGTCTTTCCGTTTAGTCTAAGTATTCCCGTCACCTTGATATATATGCTTTTAATTACTCTCTGTAATTTTCAATTTGTCCCCAGTTCATCTAGATTCTAGTGCGTTCTATATATTGTTTTGGCACTTGATCAAACGCTGCTTTTAGGTCTAGGAAAGCTAAGTATACGAGGGTTGCCTTTTATATTTCGGGATTGGGCAACCCTAGTACTGCCATCTGGCAATTGACGTCTCTATAGTAAAGTTTGACATTCTTGACGGTATACGTACTCAGAACGTTTTGACGTTCGAGCGATATTTGTGTTGTTTACAGTAACTTGAAAAATGCATATCGGTCAAAATATGGAATTAAATCGTGAACATTTTCGTGCGATTATTTTTTACAACTTTCGACGTGGATTAACTCAACAACAGTGCATCGATAAACTTAATTCGATTTTTGGCGATGAAGCACCATCAAGGACCAGTGTTTATCGATGGTTTACCGAATTCAATCTTGGCCGTAGTTCGCTCAACGACGAATTTCGTGAAGGTCGTCCAAAATCGGTTGTTGTTCCGAAAAACATTGATGCGGTGCGTGAACTGATACTGCAAGATTGTCATATGGCTTATCGTGAGATTGAGGTATCCTTGGACGTTAGTGGGACCAGCATACATTCAATATTGCATGAACATTTGGCCGTAAAAGAGATTTGTTTGCGTTGGATCCCACATAATTTGACAATCGCTCAAAAACAAGCTCGTGTCAATTGGTCGCAAGAAATGCTCAAAAAATTCGATCGTGGTACTTCAAAACACGTGTATGACATCGTGACAGGTGACGAATAGTGCATCTATGCGTATGAGCCCGAAAGTAAATAGCAGTCGACTGTATGGGTCTTCCAAGGCGAGCCAAACCCAACAGAAGTCGTTCGTGCTCGAAGCACTTCGAAGCAAATGGTCGCCTGTTTTTTCGGAAAAACTGCACATGTCTCAACCGTACCATTAGTGTAACGTAGAACGATCAATTATGAATAGTATACAACCATTTGTTGGCCACAAGTCTTCGGAGAAATAAGGAAAACTAACCGCCGAAGACGGATCATTCTCCACCACGACAATGCGAGCTCTCACACATCGGCTCGAACAAGTGAGATTTAATGAGTCATCCGCCGTATAGTTCTGATTTGGTACCCAATGACTTCTTTTTGTTCCCGAACATCAAAAATAAATTGCGAGGTCAACGTTTTTCGACACCTGAAGAAGCGGTTAATGGGTTCAAAGTGCATGTTTTGGAGATACCTCAATCGGATTGGAAAAAGTGCTTCGAGAATTGGTTCACACGCATGCTAAAGTGTATTGATCTTTATGGAGAATATTTTGAAAAACAATAAAGCCATTTTAGATGCTAAATACTTGTTTTTGTTCTTTAATCCCGAAATATAAAAGGCAACTCTCGTACACGCTCTAATATGGAAAGGCAACGTTCAGCTTCGGCGGATCTCATAGGTGTTGTTACAATAAAACGAGAAGTATTTTGAAGTCTCAGTGTTTACATAAAAGTTCTTTTAAGATTATTTTTTAACAAAAATGTTAAAATATTCATAGCACCAGAGAGCACTAAGAGAGCATGGGATAAAAAGAAACTACTCTCTCTAATATATAAGTATAAGTTTATAAGTCAGAAAAACGATAGGTGTAACCTTAGATCATACACATTTACATGGATGTGACAACAGATTGTAAAGTGTGTTGTAAAGATATCACAGACAAACTATTTTTGTTCCTTCTCTTCCTAATACAAATAAATCATATCTACCCATCTTTCTCTGTACCCTTATGCAATCTACGCATGCGCTCACGCGTGATGTACGGCGGGTAATTTAAATATGTAGTAAATATAACTAATATAAACCAGTGCAAATTATCGCAGTCTTTTAAATCTTGCGACAAAACCATTCTTACCATTTTTCAAAGTTAATTATTTTACACCTCTATAACTGTCAAATATTTATTAAATAAATAATCAAGTAAAAAATACAGTAATCTAATATAATGTTTATTTATTTCTAAGGTTTAAATACTCTTCTAAAGTATAGAAGGCATTTTCCGTTAAAAAAGTTTTGAACTGTCCATCAAACGTCTTTTCATTTATGATATTTTTAAGATTTCTAGGCAGTTTATTATACAGAGAGGTACAGCAGTATCTTGGAGACTTTTTGTATAAGCTTAAATTATAGTAACCTATCTGAAGGTTATTACAGGATCTGGTGCTGTAAGTGTGATTATCATTTACAACAGGGAAGTTCTTGGGGTTCTTTCTTACATACAGGACGCACTTTTGTATAAATATGGATGTTAACGTTAGTATACGATTATTCTGAAAAATTGGTCGGCAATGTTCTCTTGATGAAAGGTCGAACATCATTCGAATTATTCTTTTTTGAAGTATAAACACTCTACCTACGTCTACGGAAATCAAAACAAACAATTCCTTGATTGAGAAGCACTGCAAATAACGCATTTTCGCACTATTTTAGATTAAAATTAAAAATTTCAAGAACACAAAACGTTTCCACATTTGCAGGTTATGCGGTGTTCTTGTGACTTTTCTCACTGACAGTTTAATTTGTGTAATTCTCACCATACGTCAACAGCAACTGGCCGAGCGCCAATATTGAAAAGGGTACAAGTGAAACAACACTATTGGATGTCATGCAACGGCAAAAGAGACAGATAAAAAAAAGTTTGTTGGGATCCTTACAACAGTGACGTACCTAGTTTCTTATGGAGTAGTATTATCCATGTACATGTGTATGATCTAAGGGTGTAACACCTGTTCTGTGCTTTTCTCTCCATTTTTGTGTTAATTTTAAATTCGGCATGGACCTGCCTAATGTTTTAATTTGAAGCTTTTCTTCAATAGAAAGTCTTGAAAAGCCAATCTTTAAAAGGTTATTCACCCTATTCATTGTTTACTAGTCACAAACTGCACTTTAGAATAGAAAACTTTGAGCACGGGAAAATCTGTTCGGCCCACTAAATGAACGCTATAATCAATAATCATCATATACGTAGAGTAAGCCGATGTTTGCCGAATATAGAGAATTGTGGAGGCCGAATAGATGCCACCTATACGTGAAGATTTAATGGTGCAAGACCATCGCAAACTTTTCGGCGAAAATTGCGGAATGGATGACAATTTAAACGTTAAAAGATTAGCTATAGAAAACGCCTTTTTGCAGAGTTTGTTCAGTTTAATTATTATTTATATACAAAAAAGAAAAGATTAATTTTAATATATTAATCTGGGAGGGGGCGCATCCGTGCCCACTTATTCAAAAACCGCCACTGTATAATAGCAATAATTCCCCATTGTTAAGCCTTGCAGTTAAGTTACACTGCCAATGACTACTTAATTTGCCAACAGATTATATATAAATAAAGACCCAAGCGTTTTCATTAGTTTCTCTTGTACGTTTAGTGCAGTGTGATCCATTGTGCAAATTTCCATAAAGATCTATTTACTATGACCAAAGCCAAAATACGCTTGTCTAAACCTAGAAAAAATAACAAACTGATTATGAAAAGACTTCGGGTAAAATAAGTTGACGTTATTAATAGCTACATATATTTATCTTTTTAATAAATAATAGAGAAATTTTATTAGATCCCGAGCAGAGCTCTAAGCGTTACTGTAGCATCCTTTAAAATTTTTATAGTAAATTGTTTAGAAAATCTATCAGGTAAATAAAAATTAACTGCTTTATATATACAAATCAGTACACAATGTATCTTTGTGCATCAATTTTGAAATTAAGAAAGAGCACCCGTTTTGGACATTTGACATTTACTTCAAAATACAGCAATGATAAATACCATTTTTTTTAACAACAGGAAGTGGGAAAAACTTATAGAGTCTGAAACTGTAAGTCAAAATATTGGGAAGGTTTCTAATAATGTTCCTCTCGGCATTTCGGATTCTGAAACCATTATGTCATTTTCACCTACTAGGTGTGATGATAACGATATTGCGAGTGCCTTCGAAATAGAAAACAATGATGGTATTGGTTTTCTCGGCGATTTTAATCCGGTACCGCATAATGAAAATGATGAAAGTGCCAACGAAGATTCTTGTTTTGCAGTCCTTGATACCATTTCGGACAAAGAATGTTTTTCTGACAATCAACTTGAATGTGGAAATGGATATATGGACCTAGACAAAAGTAATTTTTAGAATAGACAAGAAAACCTATACAAACAAGAAGGCGACAACAATGACGAATCCGATTTCCAAATTTCTGAAAATGAACAAGGTTCCGATGCTGATGAAAGTCAAATGATCCATTCCACAAAAAAATTGATTTGCTGAAAAGCGATGTTATAAATGGGCCAAGGCGTATTTTCGGCGATCACTCTAAATGTGACCCTTACTTTTGTTCAAAAAACAAAGAGGATACCTCTTCCTGCCTTTATTAATTAACTTATGTATGTATTCATAATTTCTTTTGTCTTACGTTCTAGGAAAACTTAATACCCGACCTGGAGATTAGTGGTTTGCTGACAACAATTATAAATATAACCATAGGCAAATTTGCCTATGGTTATATCATAGGCAAATAAACACCATATAACTAAATGCCTCGCAGAGAATTCCAGATTGCTGTATGATGTTGATACTGTGGCGGCGACCCCTGGGGTTGCGACGTCTACTGTCCGGTGAGCTACAATAGCCAGACATACTACAATAGCGCACTTTGCAGTATCGCGACAAGAAGCACTTAGGTCCTGGTGCTAGCCAGCGGATTGCCGTTATTGTAAATAAAACTTACAGCTACCTTCCAGGAATTACTTCCGTGGGAAACGTCTAGCGAGGCAACTTCCACCCCCTCTACGAAAGTGGAAAGTTGAACCACCTATAGGTGCACCAGGAAGAAAAGCCAGTTCACTTGGCCGGCACTTGACGTGCACCCTATTTTAACTTGTAAATAATGGTATGTACTTTGAACTGTAAATTTATATAAATAAAATAGGTTAATACTTACTGACTAGTTATCAATAGTGCAAGTACTAACCAAAATACCAATGCTGGTGAAACATATAATTCCGTGATAGTAAAGTTTGTTGGTGGATAAAGAACAAATTTTTCATTAAAAGGTTTTTATGAAAATAGATGCAAAGCGGCATCCATATCCTACAGTAAAAAAGAAAATTTCTTGTTTGCCATTATGAGGACACTGTGTGATGGAGGCCCTGGTCAATATTTACAAAGATTTTGTGAAAGACGAAGAAGAGCTATGCAAACGAAAAAATCGAGTAAGTGTTCCATTTTTCTAATATTGCTATTGGAATCGATAACAAACCAATACAAAGTTATATGAAAATTTTCAAAACTTTGAATCTGCTAGACATAAAAATTATTGAACTAAATCAACCAACATTTTACTACTTAAATTTGTAGGAAGTTTTCCCAGGAGAAAAGGTTTTGCAACTGTAGACGAACACTACAGGCTCAAAACTGCAAATCAGATAAAAGACATGGAGGCTGAATTATTAACAGATAAATATGAAAAATTTCTGCAAACTCTGAGAGATTTTCCAAGCCACAACCGGCCAATCAGGCAACGTTATGTGGTTTGCCTATCTGCTAAAGTGACTTATATTACAGAATAGTTAAAATGTCCAGCAATTAATAAACTATTGCCTAAAATTGGAGGCAGTAGGCGGACATGTTAACACATTTATCGATATTTTTTATATGATTAAATATGTTTAGAATAGGCCATCAGGGCGATTTTTCTCTGGAAAGTATTAGTTTTGGAAATACGAATTAAAAATTAATATCACAAAAAAAGTTCTGTGAAATTTAGAGGAAATAAAGCTCTACAAAACTAATTGTTTTGATGTTGAGAATGTGTTTCTTTGGCGAGAATTGTTTCAAATTTATAAATAAAAGCAGGAAATTAAGCAAAAGCTTCCTAAACTCCTACCAAATTTCATGCGTATGACTGGTTGCAGGCTCTACTCCTTACAGCCCTTAAGCTGAATGAGTGAGAATAAACATTTGATGTCAAGACACTATCTATAGCCGTATTAACATAGTTAAATAAAAATAAATTTGTTTGCATTTTAGCTTACATGAAATTCTGTACTCATTTTTAACACATTCGTTTCTCCTATCAAATAAACTGTGCATATTTTGGATAAAACAATAAAGGTTTAAACCACACTCCTCTAAGTAAATACTCAACCTTGTATTTATTGCCATTCCGGAGATCCCTCCACTTTTGCCTACCACATTCTGTATTTAAAAGAAAATTTTTACAGTTTAATAAATACGAAATATTGAGTGGCTCTAGCACAGACCAACGAGGTTGATAAAAACTTGATGAACTCGATGCAAATGTAATGGTCGTTGATCAAATCAAGTGCAAGTGCATAATTTTTGAATTAACAAAACATATGGCAAGAATTCCCAGGACCAAGTCATATGTTTGCACCCATATTGTTGGTCTTTCTGAGTTATTATTTGGTGGAGGTCAGTTTTAGCCACATGAATAATTAAAAAAAAAAGTAAAGTAGATTAATTATATAGGAAAGAGAAGATGCGAATAATAAGTAATTTTGAACCAAACTTTATATCGAATCAAGCACAACTATCTTATTAATAATTAAACACATTTTCTTTTGTTTTTATATATTTTTTGTACAGAGCTAAATTTTATGTGGGCAAGATAAACTTTGCGAGGTCCTCTGGTGGCGCAAGAGGACGGATTTTATATAGAGAAAAAATTTTTTTGGAACTCAAATTGTTATTCATAGGATATACAAACATCTTCACTTTAACTAACATTATTAAGAAATAAAGGCTAGGGGCACATGAACAATTTTGCAATCGGCCGACTATACAATCGGACAGTAACATCTACAGTTTTATATCCGATCCGGAGATTTCAAACTTTGTGAAAAGTTACGTCTGATTTAACTCTCCATGTGCGATGGAACAATCGGCCGATCGTAAAATCGCTTCATCTTCCTATCGGGAAATCGTGATCGGCCGAATTGAAAATCGGTCATGTGTTCCTAGCTTAACAGTAAAGAATTAAAGAAACAGAAATTTCCTGCTTTTAGCCTTACTGAACTGTTTAATAACAGTATCGTAATTTAGCTTAGTTGCTGTATCTGCTTCAATAGATAAAACTGCCAAAGCTGAAAGTCTTTCCTGACCCATTGCACTGCTTAAATAATTTTTTATTAGTTTTAATTTTGAAAAGCTCCTTTCAGCGGAGACTGTACTTACTGGTACTGTTAACAAAATTCGAATGACGATATAAATATTTGGATAAATTTCTTTTAAATTATTTTCTGCTAGGTATTGGAGCAGCTGTTTCACATCATTAATTAAGCCGGGCAAATTTGGGATCATTGTTTGTACTTCTTCATATAATTCGTGAGGTTGGAAGTCACTGCTCTCACCCACTCGCAGGACTGTGTGTAAATCTTGGCAGTTTTTTAATATATCATTTTTTGGAATATTTTTCAACTTGCTTAGATCATAGAGAAAACCAAAATTTTCAAAATGTTGATTCAAAGATGTAAATCTTGATTCCATATGGTTCACTATGGAATCAATCATGGTGTTAAAAAATCTGTTTCGTACCGGCTTTTGGGAGACTGTATAGGTTTATAGCTGCTTTCATAATCGAACATCCTTTTCTTTTTGGCTACCATTTTATTTTTAAAGTCTTTTGGCAGATCATAACTGCTTTTCTCAATAAATTGACGAGCGTCAGATAAGCATGGTTCGAACCCAGTTTCTCGATATTCTTTGATCCAGTCACAAAATGTGCGCAAATGTTTAAGAGCAAAGCTTAAATGGACTTGTACAGATTGCCATAATTTGCTTATGATATTAACACGCGATAATATCTCATACCATAAATGTAATGATATGATAAATTCTAAGCTGAGCATTTCGTTCAAAACCGAATCACAATCACTGAGTGTGTCTGATTCTTCCGTGTGACTTTTTAAGCTTTCAATGCATTCTACATCATCAAATTGCAATAATACGGCCTTCACTGCCTCGATTCTGCTTTCCCACCTTGTGTCTGATAAAGGCTTTATGTAAGCTTTAATTTGCCTTTGATTAATTCCCAGCGTTTGCTGGCTCTTGAAAAAAGTAAATAAATATTCTGAATAAAACCAAAAAATGTTTTTGCTGCCGTAGAAGAATTTGCTGCGCCTACCAACAGCAGATTACAACTATGACACCCGCAAGGTGTAAAAAATGCCCTGGGATTAATATTTAATATTCGAGTTTTAACTCCACTATTTATACCTACCATATTTGCACCATTGTTGTATCCTTGGCCACGACAGTTTTGAATATCTAATCCATTTTTTTTTAGCTCTTCCGGTATTGCATTAGTTAGATATTCTCCAGTCGTCTCAGCGGCAGCAAGAAATCCGATAAAGTGTTCTTCTATTGCGCCGGTTGATGTATTACAAAATCTTAAGATAACTGACATTTGTTCAACTCGACCAGAGTCTCTAGTGCAGTCGAGCAAAATAGAATAATATTTTGCCTCTTTAACCCTACGAATCACTTCATCGGTAATTGTTTTTGACATCAATGTGATCAATTCATTTTGAATTTCGTGGCTTAGATAATGGTGTGCAAGTTGTTTGTCATTAATGCGTTTCATGTGTTCCCGTAACGTAGGATCATATTTACATATCAATTTAAACAAGTCTATGAAGTTACCAGAATTCCTGTTGTCGCCTATCTTGAGAGATTCACGGTGACCTCTAAATGCCAGATTATGAGAGGCTAAGAAATTAATGATATCAATTAATCTCTCAAACAAACTGTGCCAATGTTTTTGAGATTCACGAATTAGCCTTTCATTTTCTTGGTCTGTTGTTTTTCCATGCTTTATTCCTTTCTCTAATGTCATCCATTGGAACATGAATGTCTTTGTAAAACACTACTCAAGTGTTTCCAGTCACAGCACCCTCCGTGTACTATCTGAGTTTATGAATTACCAAATAGTCTGCATGGAAAACAGAAAACTCAATTTTGAGAATTTGAATAAACCAACCAGCGACGATGGTGAGTTTCACCATTATTTAGATTTCTTGAGAAATGAAAATTAGATAAGTGCCTATGATCATCGTCTTTGGGATAATCTTCATCACTGTTATTTAACTGCTGTGTAGGGCCGCTTTGAACTATATCACGACGCTGAGAATCCGTTATGGGAAAGGTCCACATTCCCGGATCCGAGCTAACAAATGCTTGTTTAACTACATCACTGACATCGATGTTAACTGGTGGAGAACCTATCTATTCTTCGTGAATTTTACTGCTCAACACAACAGTTTCAGTTTCAGAATCTGATTGGTTAGAGTTTGATCCTATCTCTATTTCCGACTGTGGTTCGGTATTCAGTGCGTCTGGATTCTGGAATGCTTCTCAAATTCAGCGGAGTCTCGGATGTGGCTATATTTTTTTTGGAAGTCGAAGCAATCAATTCAGATGATTCTGTATTACCAGATGCAGTTTTTTTTAGAAACCTCGTCATACCTGAACTTAAAACCTGATTTGATACAGCTCTTCCAGCTTTCCTTTTTCTTTTTGCTGAACCAGATTCCCATTTTCTCCCGATATCTCTATCTCTCCTGGGGCCTGGGCCTGACATGTTAAAATAAGATAAGAAGGTCGTATATTGTATCTGTAACCTGTAAACAATAACGTTTTTATTTATTTGCAGAAGTAGGTAGGTACCTACACATTATAAAACCTACTACACATGTCCACACGAAAATTGCATGAAAATCGGTTTGGTAGATCCTGAGATTAGCCGAAAAAAGACACAAACAAACATACAAACAAACAAACTTACGTCTTTATATTGTAATGAAACGGCAAGCGGGTGTAGAATTTTTATTCGAAAAACTAATCTAAATTACAGGCCGAAATAATAAACACTAATCTTCACTAAAAAATAAACACTTAACGTTACGTTACTACTACATACTTAATTCAGCCCTAATTATACTACAATACACCACAATCCGAACTACTCGATACTACTGCTTCCGCTTTCGGTTTACTCGCGAACTAACAACTCGACCATTACTGAACCAATACTAAAATCCAACTGAACTGGTGGTACAGGTACGATGTCCTGCTTATATATTCAGGGGCGTTTTAAAGGTTTAAGGCGCCTTAGGCTAAAAGTTAATTGGCGCCTGAAAAAAGGAGTGTAGGGAGTAAATAAAAACTATCTAACTAAATTTAAATAGCGCAAATAGGTTTTAATATGCATTATATTATTTTATTGAATAGAACAAAAAAGAATAAATCTACTTTTAAATACTAAAGCGAAACTTTTCTGGCTTTACCACTAGCAAACTTTTCGATAATGTCAGAAAAACTAATCTTGTTCAAAATTTCCGATTCAATTGAAAACAAACAAAGATTACTGTTTTTATCATCCTCCAGTGTACTTCTCAAGTAATTCTTAACCCTTCTTTCCGTGGTAAATGACCTTTCGCCCAAACAGTTGGTTGCAGGAATGGAGAAAAATTCTTAATGCCACATCAATGTTTGGAAAAGTTGACGTAATTTTTGGGTTCCTTAATAACCGCAATGATCTTTCAACCAACGAACACGAGTTACTATCTGCTTCCGAGTCTTTATCAAAATTAAAATCCTTTATAAAACTTTTAAATCTGATGCACCCATTCGGAAAATCCTCGTGCATGTCACCTTTATACATATTTTGCAATTTTGCTGCCCTTTCTAATAAATCATTGTCCTCAATTTGTAAAATATGCTCAAGAAAACCAAACAAATCTTCCAAAGCTGAGTCGGCCCTTCTACGTTTTACAAGTTCGGCAATAACGTTGTCAATAATCCCAAAAAAAGGTATTAATTTGAAGGTTACTTTTCCCAGTAAACTTTGCCTCATTACTTGAACTTTCGTCCGATGTCAACTTTCTCGATTTGACACATTCTGTGTCATAAGTATATACTTCATTTGTAGTAATATTTTCCCCTCTTGTTCATATAGATGATAATTATTACTATTGTTAATAAAACAATCAATGAGAGAGATTTGTAAAGAGGTTTTAATTAAACACATACGTTGCAATTATATTTTACAGGTAAACTTTACAAGAGAACCACCTACTTGAAGCGTTTAAAAGAAACTGTGGTTTCTTACATCTTACCAACTCACAAAAAGATAGTCAAGTTATAAAACAAAATGTTACTAACTAACAATAGAATCCACTGTTGTATTTCTAATTAATATTTGCATTTTTTAACACTTCCTCTCAAAAATTAATTAACTAAGTATAGTAACAAAAACATTTGAAAACCATTTGCATAATAAAATAAAACAAACACAATTCATACATTTGCTACTTTACATAGGACAGGTCATTCCGAGTAAATTTCTTAATGTTT